>CAUYQV010107253.1:0-44367 GCA_963574575.1 Galagoides demidoff
CCTGTGGTCCCAGCTACTTGGGAGGTGGAGGCAGGAGACTCGCTTGAGCCCAGGAGTTGGAGGTTGCTATGAGCTGTGATGCCATGGCACTCTACCCAGGGGGATAGCTTGAGGCTCCATCTCAAAAAAAAAAAAAAAAGTCACTGGGAGTACTTTATTACTCATAGGGTAAAATTCAGACTTCTTAGCATGGTATTCAACATCTTCTATGTTCTGGCTTCAGCCTTATCTCTAGACTTGAAACTGACTTCTGTCCTACCAGGATACCATGCACTATCCCCATTTGAAACATTCATTCTTTCTGAAACACTTTCCCATTGTCTTAGTTCTGTTCATGTTATTTCTCCATCAGCCTTTCTTTTTCATCCCTGATAAAGAAAGTGAACGTTTTCTCCTGGCCTCCCAAATTGTTCTGAGAGTAGTTTGTTTGCTTATAAGTAAGATGACCAGATTTTAACATTGGTAAAGCGAGACAGCATGGGGTGGGAAAGCTAATGGCTGAGCTATTTATCGTTAGGCACGGCACGGGGTGGGGGGGGGGGCCCTACTTGTTTGGTCCAGACAGTTTGGCTCCTTCTGAGATAATTGTCCTTGCCTAAAATCGAGGGAGGGAGCCAGTATCTGATACCTTCCACCTGGGTGACCTTGCCCAGAAGGGGAGTAGGGAGTTTACATTAGCTTTTTCATTTCCAAATGAAGTTACATTAATCTCTTCATTCCCAAATGGAGTTACATTAACTTTTTCAGCAACCATATATTCCCTTCCCATTCTCCCACTGTTTCCTAGCTTGTCGTGCATTCTTTCCAAAAATTGGGACTTTTTAAAAATGCGGCAGGATGCTGGACAAATTGTTTAAAAGCAGATGTCTGGTCACCTTACTTATAAGGCACTTTTGCCATTTTTCTTCGATATTTTTAGTACATGTCTTACCCTTAGATCAATTATAATTTTTTTAAGGTTAAGAACTTTTCTTTTTGAGACAGAGTCTTATTATGTCACCCTCCATTGAGTGCCACACACAGCTCATAACAACCTCAAACTCTTGGGCTTAAGCCAGCGGATCTCAATCTTCTTAATGCCCCAGCCCTTTGATAAACTTCCTGCGGGTCGAAACCCACAGGTTAAGAACCGTTGAAGTGATCTCTTGCCTCACAACACCCATCTATTTTTTGTTGCAGTTGTCATTGTTGTTTTAGCTTGACTGGGCTGGTTTCAAACCCACCAGCCTCAGTGTATGTGGCTGGCGCGGTAACCACTGTGCTGTGGGAGCCAAGCCAAGGTTAAGAACTTTTTAGATGGGCTCGGCGCCTGTGGCTCAAGTGGCTAAGGTGCCAGCCATATACACCTAAGGTGGTGGGTTCGAATCCAGCCCAGGCCCGCCAAACAACAATGATGGCTACAACCAAAAAATAGCCAGGCATTGTGGCGGGTGCCTGTGGTCTCAGCTACTTGGGAGGCTGAGGCCTGAGACTCGCTTGAGCCCAGGCGGTGGAGGTTGCTGTGAGCTGTGATGCCATGGCACTCTACCCAGGGGGAAAGCTTGAGGCTCCGTCTCAAAAAAAAAAAAAGAACTTTTTAGATTACCTTTTATAACCTATAGAATACCAGCCACATCATAAGTGTTCAGTATGTATTTCCTGATAGAATGATGAACTATCGATTCCTTCAGATGAAATGACAGAATTTTTCTTTTTTTTTTGAGACGGAGCCTCAAGCTATCCCCCTGGGTAGAGTGCTATGGCATCACAGCTCATAGCAACCTTCAACTCCTGGGCTCAAGCGAGTCTCCTGCCTCCACCTCCCAAGTAGCTGGGACCACAGGCACCCGCCACAACGCCCAGCCATTTTTTGGTTGCAGCCATCATTGTTGTTTGGCGACCGGGTCTGGGGATACAAACCCGCCACCTTAGGTGTACACGTGGCTGGCGCTTTAGCTGATTGAGCCACAGGCGTCAAGCCAACAGAATTTTTCTAATGAAGTCCATTAACTTAAAACTGAAAAAGTAGAAACTTCTGGAAATTGTTTGTTTCTGGGTAGCTAGTGTTTTAGTGATGAGAAATAACATTTGAAAGTCTTGTAATGTCTGTAGTTTCTTCTTTTATGACAGTGGATGATTAACCACACAGAGTAAATATAGTGGGAAGCTTGTTAATCATGGTTTTATTTTATTTTATTACTTTATTTATTTTATTTTATTTATTTCTTAGAGATAGGGTCTGTCTCTCTTGCCCTAGATAGATATGTGGTGTCATAGCTCACTGCAACCTTAAAGCTCATGCACTCTAGGGATCCTTTTGCCTTAGCCATCCAAGCAGCTGAGACTACAGGGTCTGGCTAATTTTTTTGTTTTTGTAGAAATGGGGTCTCATTACGTTGCTCAAGCTGGTTTTGAACTCCTGAGCTTAAGTAATCCTCCTACCTCAGCCTCCCATAGTGCTGGGATTATAGCCATGAGCCACCGTGCTCAGCCAGTAATGATTTGGTTTTCTCTGAACCCTACTCCATCACTGTTACGATCTGGGTATGATCCTGATTTAGTCTAATAAATTTCAATAATACATTACTTTTTTTATTTCCATAATCCATTTAATTAACATGAATCTTACTGAATACTGATTCTTAGCAGTTTTTACCCCTTTCCCCTTCATCTCTGAAGGTATAAACCTCATAGCAGTCAGCAAATAACCTTACTGGCTATCTTCTGAAATATTTTTAAATAGAATGTGAAAATTGGGAAAGGAGAGGATCATGTCATTTGAAATTAAGGCTAAACCTTGGGGTTCTGGTGCATTTGTCTTGTGCGTGTGTGTGTATGTAACTTTATTAAGATATAATTCACATACCCTGTGGTTCGTCCATGTATAGTGTAGAATTCAGTCGTTTTCAGAGTTGTACATTCATCACCATGATCAATTTTAGCCATTTTCATCACCCCAGAAAGAAACTGTACCCATTAGCATTCACTCTCCATTTCTCTCCAGACTCCACAGGACCAGGCTAGCACTAATCTGCTTCATGTCTCTGTGGATTTGCCTAATCTGGACTTTCATATAAATGACATCATGTGACATGTGATCTCTTATGACTGAATTCTTTCATTTAATATAATACTTTCGATGTTCAACTATGTTGTAGCATGTGTCCTTTTTATGGCCAAATAATATTCCATCGTACATATAAATATATCACATATTTATCTACTTGTTGAATGGCATTGGATTATTTTCACTGTTTGGCTAGTATGAGTAATGATGGTATGAACATTCATGTATAAGTTTTTATCTAGGCACAGGTTTTAGTTCTTGGGTTTATAACTAGGAGTGGAATTTTTGGACCATGTGTTAACAGTACCTGACCTTTTGAGGAACTTTCAGACTATTTTTCAAACTTGCTGAACCACTTTTCTGGGGTTTTTTGTTTGTTTGTTTGTTTTGTTTTGTTTTTTAAGACAGAGTCTCACTGTGACACCCTCAGTAGAGTGCTGTGATATCACAGCTCACAGTGACCTCAAACTCTTAGACTTAAGTGATTCCCTTGCCTCAGCCTCCCAAGTAGCTAGGACTATAGGCACCTGCCACAATGCCTGGCTATTTTTTGGTTGCAGGTGTCATTGTTATTCAGCTAGCCCAAGTCGGGTTCAAACCTACCAGTGGCAGTGTATGTAGCCAGCACCATAACCACTGTGTCACGGGTGCTGAGCCTTATTTATGTATTTATTTATTTATTTATTGAGACAGAGTCTCAAGCTGTCACCCTGGGTAGAGTACCATGGTGTCACAGCTCACAGCAACCTCCAACTCTTGGGCTTAAGCAATTCTTTTGCCTCAGTCTCCCAGGTAGCTGGGGCTATAAGTGCCCACCATAATGCCTGGCTATTTTTTATTGCAGTTGTCATTGTTGTGTTAGCTGGCCTGGGCTGGGTTTGAACCTGCCAACTTCGGTGTATGTGGTTGGCATTGTAACCACTGTGCTACGGGCGCTGAACCCAACGTTCTATTTTAAGATTGTTTCAGCTATTCTAGGTCACCTTAATTCCTGTAAGAATTTTAGCTTATTAATTGCAGCAAAGTCAGCTGGGGTTTTGATAGGGATTGCATTGAATATGTAGATCAGTTTCAGAAGTACTGTCATCTTAATATTATTAAGATGATGCATAAACATGGTTTTTCTTTCCCTTTTTGTAGGTCTTCTTTAATTTCATAAATTAAAGAAATGAAATATAACATCAATAATGTTTCACAGTTTGCAAAGTATTACACTTTGCTTATTAAATTTATTCCTAAGTACTTTGTTCTTTTTGATGCTATTATAAATGGAGCTATTTTCTTAAATTCATTTCCTGTTTTCTCATTGATATTATTGAAAAATACAATTAATATTTTATATTGATCTTATATCCTGCAATTTTGCTGAACTTATTTATGAGACTCTGTCTCAATTAAAAAAGAAAAGGAGTAGACATTCTTGATTTCTTCCTGATGAAGAGGAAAGTATGGGGTTTTTGTAGATGCACCTTACTGTAAATAAGGTCACACTGAGCATATTACCTGCTGTAAAAGCTTTCAGGAATTGAGGTTACTTTTATGTAAGTAGTTCCTTCTGCTAATTAAGAGTCTAATCCTGCACATTTATTGAGCAGTTTTAGTGGGACTATCATTTGGCTAAATTTAATCACTAACTGTTGTTTTTAATGCAACATTTTATTGTAAAAAGATTGAGACTTTCCCATTCAGACTTGATGCTTCATCCCATTAATCAACACTGATGAAGTTGTCTGGTACAGACTATTTGGTACAACTTTCTTTTTTTTAAATGAATTTTTTATTTTTTATTAAATCATAACTTTGTACATTGATGCATTTATGGGGTTCTGGGTACTGCTTCAATATAAGGTACAACTTTCCTTGGTGGTAGTAGAAAAGCCTCTGCTTCCAAGATGGCCTATGATATAATAGATTTCTCTACCCTCTGGACATGTGATTTTAAAAAGTGGCCATTTGTATTTAAAAGTTGTTCCCCATCCAGGTAAAATTCTAGATAGTAGTTAGCCCTGCTGACTTGTAATTTTAATCTGTGAAAGAGAAAAGGGGTAACTATCTTACACTCTGGATATATTTGTGGGTGTTTGTATGTGTCTGTGGCCTGACATTAGGGCCATGTAAGGCCTATTTAAGTCTCATAGTTAATTTAACAGCCCTTGACAGATTGAGGAGAAAAATCCTCCAGCTCTTAACCTCTAGATGGCAGCATAAGTCTAAGTACTTCTAATTTCCCCACTACCCATAACTCTTAAGCTGGATTTTTGAAACACATTTCCTTTTTTAAGTAATGGGTATATATGTATATATATATTTCGGGAGGGGGAATGGAATCTCATTTTGTCGCCTTCAGTGGAGTGCTGTGGCATCATAGCTCACAGCAACCTTGAACTCTTGGGCTCAAGCGATTCTCCTGTCTTATCCTCGCAAGTAGCTGAGACTATAGACACCCACTACAACCCTTGGCTGTTTTTAAAGACGGGGTCTCACTTTTGCTCAGGCTGGTCATGAGCCCAAGCAATCCACCTGCCTCGGCCTCCCAGAGTGCTAGGATTACAGGCATGAGCCACCATACCCAGCCTAGTAATGTATATTTCTGATAAGTAGAATCCTTCATTTCTTTTTTCTTTTTTTTTTTTTGAGACGGAGCCTCAAGCTATCCCCCTGGGTAGAGTGCCATGGCATCACAGCTCATAGCAACCTCCAACTCCTGGGCTCAAGTGAGTCTCCTGCCTCAGCCTCCCAACTAGCTGGGACCACAGGCGCCCGCCACAATGCCCGGCCATTTTTTGGTTGCAGCCATCATTGTTGTTTGGCGGGCCTGGGCTGGGGATTCCAACCAGCCACCTTAGGTGTACGTGGCTGGCGCCTTAGCCGATTGAGCCACAGACGCCGAGCCGAATCCTTCATTTCTTTATTGTCAGAAATAACATTTTGCTTTTAAGGAGACTAGTAGAAAAAAATTCCAAAAAAGTGATTGTTAAATGGATAACATTTGTATCTGAATATAAGACCCTCAAAATGGGTACAGTTCTCTTATCTCAGTCATCTCCCTTACTGTGGCATTATCTTGTATCCTTAAGCCCTATTGGTAATCATGCAAGGTCAGGCAATGCCATATTTAATTAAAGCAAGAATGTCAGCTAAAATTGATGAAACACATGTTTACATGGATGGAGCTGGAACATATTCTTCTTAGCAAAGTATCTCAAGAATGGAAGAAAAAGTATCCAAAGTACTCAGTCTTGCTATGAAACCAATTTATAGCTTTCTTATGAAAGCTATAATCCAATTATAGCCCAAGAAGAAGGGGGTAGGGGGGAGGATGGGTAGTGGGAGAGTACTTGGTGGAACCACACCTACAGTGCATCTTACAGGGTACATGTGAAATTTACTAGGTGTAGATTATAAATGTCTTAACACAATAACTAAGAAAGTGCAGTGAGGACTATGTTGACCAGTTTAATGAAAGCATTTCAGATTGTGTATAAAACTAGGGCGTTGTACCCTATGATTGCATTAATGTACACAGCTATGATTTAATAAAAAATAAATAAATAAATAAAATTGATGAAACAACTTGACTAATTAGTGCTTGAAGAAAAATTTAATTGTTTGAAATTAAAGCAAAATTAAAATAAAGCTTTCAAATATGTAGGCATTTTGAGTGATATGATAATAGCAAAAAATGAAGTGTCCTATTCAGCAACTTAGTACAAAACTCTGTAGGGGATATGAAGATGATAAGCCATAATTACTGTCCTTATGCAGATTAAAATCTAGTAAGAAAGATTAGACAAGTGAATGATTCTTTTTATTCCTCATAGGTTAATTTTTTTCCTTTTTTTTTTTATTGTTTGGGATTCATTGAGGTTACAAAGAATTAGGTTACAAGATAAATGATTCTTAATACAAAACAAAAGAGAAAAATTCCGTGAGAGTACAAAGACATATATGGTTAGGGTAGAAGTAGTCAGTTGTATCAGATGGCTACAGGAATGGCCAATTAAGTTTCATTTTATATGTCAACATGGAGTGATTAGTAAGGATTGCCTAGAACCATTTAATTTTGAAGGAGTCTGGATTTAGAGAAGTCTTTTAGTGATTATCAGTTATGGACAAGAGAAAGGGGTATAGTTGTATTTGCTATTTTTAGAACATTGAAAATAGACCTTAAGGGCCAGTTCAGAGGAGTAGGGCGCTGGTCCCATATGCTGGAGGTGGCGGATTCAAACCCAGTCCTGCCCAAAAACTGCAAAAAAAAAAAAAGAAAAAGTTTAAACATTAAAACACACATAGGATCTTGATGAGTGGAAATGAGAAGGGAGCATATTCCAGGTGATGTATTAGGGGCTAAGAAGAGTTTTAAAGCAGCAGCTACATCCAAGAACTAGTGTGAGTGGTTGGATCTGGTCTTTGAAGGCCCCTTAGTAGGGGCCATAAGGACTAAGTCTAGGAAGGAGGTGTGAACTAGATTGAGGAGGGCTTTGAACTCTAGGGGTGAGGAGATGTACTCCATGGTAACAGGAGCATGTAAAATGTTCTTCGAAAAGTTCTTTAATGCTATAATATTAACTGTGTATTTGTTATAGATTGTGGAAACACTTTGCTAAAAGAGGATTTATTACAAATTTGCTTATTATGAAAATAAAGAAGAAAGTAAAAAGAAACAAAACACTATAACCTTGCCACTAAGAGATAACCACTGTTAACATTTGATATATTTCCTGGCCTCTCTTTTATTCATTTTATGTATGGTTGTGTATGTTTACATTTATACTTGCACCCATACATATAGAGAGGCTTTTTCAGTAAAACTAAGACTATAGTATATGTATATAGTTTTAGCATGTGCTTTTTAAATTTAATCTATCTTAAGCATTTTCCTGTAATATTAGAAATTCTACAAGCTCAAGCCTGAGCAAGAGTAGAGACCTTGTCTCTACAAAGAAATAGAAAAATTAGCCAGGCATGGTGGTATGTATCTGTAGTCCCATCTGCTCAGAAGTCTGAGGTAGGAGGATCATTTGAGTCCAAGAGCCTGAGGTTGCTCTGAGCTTTGATGACACCATTGCACTCTAGCCTGGGCGACAGAGCAAGAGCCTATCTTAAGAAAAACAAAAAAGGCAGAACAAAATTCTACCATTAAATATTTTTGAGTAGGAAAGACACACACATTTAGGAGGCATTAGTGCATAGGATGGAGTGGATGGAGAGAGGAGAGGCTGGAAGTTACTGAAGGCTTACATGGATGATGGCAATGAGAATGGTAAGAAGTTCACTGACAGCAGATGTTTCAGATTTGTGATTTTCAAGACTAGGTAAATGTCTAGATGGCTGTTAGGGGAGACACTCAGAGCTTGCCATGAAGTTTTGAGCTTGTTTAATGAGAGGGAAGGTTAGTTAATAACACCAAAAAAAATCACATAACGCTTTTACATGTTCCTTCTTAGACAGACATCTTTATTTTTTAAGAAATAAGTAAAAGTCATTTGTAAAGGTTAGTGTTTTAATAGGACAGTGTTCTTGCCTAGTTCAGTCTTATCACCTAGGCAACAGGTAATGTTTAAATAGTGAATGGTAAGTTAGTTGATTTCCGGGAAGTGAATGTGCAGAAAGGATATCTATAACTTCAGACATGGATTTGTGACGTCGCTATATTCTTTGACAGGTCATTAAACCTCTAAATGAAAGTTTGTTTTTCTAAACAGGGTATCTGTGTTACCCAGGCTTTGCACTGTAATGGCTACTCACAGGTGCTTTTTTAGCTACAGCCTCGAACTCCTGGCTCAAGTCCTGCCTCAGCCTCTAGAGTAGCTGGGCCTATAGCCACTGTGCATACCTGACATGACTTTTGTATAGTTTTCTTCCGTGGTGGTGCCTTTTCATTCAGGGAGCTACCTAGGACTATTCAAGAAATTGTCACAGTATGGTCTATCTATATTGTAGATATCCCATTCTTTATTAGCTGGGAAAAAGTTTCAGAAGTTTAACTTTGAAGTAACAACAATGGGTGAAAATATTTGCTGTTGCTGTATCTGTTAATTAACATTTGGATTATGTCAGCACTACAGGATAGCTCCTTTTAAGAGGGAAGACTGCATTTTATGTATATTTGGAGATTTGTGGGACCTCTGACTGAAAAGAAAATAAATACTGCCAAGTGTTTCCAGAAAGGCACTTCCTATGTCTGTATCCTGGCTAATACCAAGTATTATGATTTTTTAAAGTCATTGCTAACTAAAATAATAATATCTTGTTTTAGTGTTCATTTCCTTGATTGTGAACTTTATTTCCATGTTTCTTGATTATATTTATTGAGAAGGGCTGGAAATATGAGAAAGCATAAATTTATATTATTTTAACCTGAAAAATAAAGCCAGGGAACTTGATTCAAAAGCACCCTAAAGATAATACTGAAATATGCATTTCTCAGTACCACCTGAAACTTACCCTTGTTTTCTGTTTTATGTATAACCTTAACCATCTTACCATAGTCATTAGCATGACATCTTATTTAGATTACAGGATAGGAACCTAGAAACCTCACTTTTAAGGGATCATAGTTATTTTTCATAATTAGAAATTGTCGATTTAGCCCTAAGTATTTTGTTTTAAAAAATGTATTAGAATAATGGGAAATAAAACATGCCATTATTTTTTATTTTTCCCTTGGTTAACAAATTAGGATACACAAATCCTCAAATTATAATACCTTTAAGGCTTATAAGCATTTATATCTTTTATCCATTAGTCAAGTTATTTCATAAGCCCAACATTGCCTCTGAAATGGCTTTACACACAAAGAGGATTTTACCATAAAATGCTTGCAGTGTTTTATTCTCTTTTGATTTTTGGGGTAAGGGAAAGGATAGAAGAGAGCAGGAAATGTATAAATTAATTTGGATGGGGTCAGTTCCAAAGTAGCATTCTGCATATAATTCTATAAAATGTATAATAGGTAAGAAGACGTCCATAGTGAAACAAAGTCCAGCATTTGGGGCATAACGAAAATAGTATATCCATATAGTAGAGTATAATGTACCATAAAAAATCATTTTAAAGCATTAGAGAGCATTTAATGATAGAAAAAATGCTCGTTATGTACAAGGATAATGGCAAGTGAAAAAAAAATCAGAACTTAAAACCAGCAGAGGTTTTTCCTGTCTTTGCTTCTATTTTGTTGTTTTGAGTGCATGGGTGATGACAAATGACTAGAAGGAAATACACCAATATGTTTTAATGGCTATCTTGAGTGATTTTTTTTCTTTAAACTTTCTGAATTTTCCAAATTATAAACAATAAACACATTCTGTTTTATTGAGTAGGAAAAAGGTTATCCAAAGAAATTAAGAAAAATTGTATGCCATTTTAGAAACAAAATTAAAATTACTTGAAAAATTTATCTCCTGATTTTCTGGGCAGTTAAATTTTGGTCCTCTTCTGTGAGCTGTTTCTAATAAAAATGATGAGATCTATTAACAGCATTTGATCAGTTTCTGCCTGTGATGAATAGAAAGGTAAAAGTTAACGATACCTTATTTCCAGTCCTTATGGAATTAGAGATTTGGGAGCAAAAGGGGTGGTGAGCTGTTGGGTCAAGGGCAAGAGTGAGTTAGTTGGCTAAAGAAACATCATAAGCATATACTGGCCAAGATTTTGTCAACCTTTATATTTTCAGACTTTTCCTTGTAGTCAAAGAACTGAATTCTTGGTATTAACTACTTAGTAGGAGCAAAGAACCATGTAGAAAGTCTGTCATTTTTAAGTGGAACTGTAGCTGGTTGGTTGAGAGGTAAAATGGACCATTTTGTGTGTGTGTATATGTGTTTGGCTTGGAATACAGGTTTGGTATAACAGAGATGGTAAGAACTGAGTAATTATAATAGTTTATAACAATTGACATTCTTTCCAGGCTTTGGGTTTAGGAATGACTGTGTCTGCCCATGGTGAAATAAATTGACATTATCATTTGGTTTTTTAGTTTAGTTATGGATATTCCAAAGATTTTAATAAAACAAAGGACATTTTGTTATTGCTGTTGTTGTTGTTCCAGGTATGTCAGTTCCTTTAGGTTTTGGGGGTTTTTCCACTGGTTTGTGTTGAAAATACGATCTCAAAAGGCAGTGATATTACCTACTAGGATTTGGTAAATGATGACAAAGTACTTTGCTGTAAGAAATCTAGAGAAATAATTACTTTATTGTAGAAAAGAATTATCTTCAACTGGTAAGTCTAAGCTAAAAGCTTGGTTAAGGCCATTGTTTGCTATAAGTGGAAATGTTTTGAGAAATAAAATAGAAAAAGTTTTTTTTTTTTCTATAGTTGTTACATTTAATTGACTCTATTTTAGGAGAATGCATTTAAGACTGAATGGTTAGATAATAATGAAGATATCCTTTGAGAGGATAGTTGAATATGACTATTAGATTTAGAATGAAAAAAGTCTAAGTAAGATTTCTGATTCAGGATATAAAAGTATTCTATTATCCCATCATTTCTTTGTTCTTTGTTTTTAAAAATTAAAATATAATGTACACAAATTATTATGTGCAGCTCAATGAATTTTCATAAAATCAATACTCACATAAGTGAGTAACCACTACTCAGAACAGATCAAGATATAGAACCTTTCCAGTATGCAAAGCCTCCTTCATGACCCTCCCAGTCCCTCGCTCCCTACCCATCTCCAACAGCAAGCACTGTTGTGACTTTATACCATCATAGAAGAATTTTGCTTATGTTTGAACTTTGTGTGTAAATGGAATCATAAATGATATACTCAGTTGTGTCTGGCTTATTTTGCTCAACATTTTGATTATGACATCAACTATGTCATTTCACTTTTTTCATTGCTAGAGAATATTTCATTGCAAGAATATACCACATGATACAATATGATTATCCAATATAGAATCCATAATCAAAATTCTCCAATTTGAATAGAAGTTTTGAATTTTACTGTAGTTCAGCTTAGCAATATTTTCTTTTGGTTAATGCCATCCTTGGTATTTTAATTTTGGTTGTACAGCATCTCAGAAATAAATACTAAATGACTACTATGACTTGGGCTTGCTGAACTCTTTTCTTGTCTCACCTATTCTTCTTTATAGGACTATCAGAATATCATCACTGGTTACATGATAGAAATAAAAATTCAAATAGAGAAAGAGAAAGTATGTTTTCCTTAACTCGTTGCTTGCTTGATTTAGTGTGTTTAAGTTTTCTGACAGCCTTGTTGAGTGATGCATTTATAAATGTATTACCATTGTCACTTGAACATTCTTGGAAAACTAAAGCATCTTTAATTGGCACCGTATGATAAAATAACTTGCATAATGAGCTAGCAACCCAGTTGATGCATATAAATATTTTAGAATTGAAAATATAGCCTTTCTTTCTCTATTGCTTCTCTTTCACTTCTTTTCTCCTTTCTTCCTTTCCTTCCTCTCGTCCTACCTTTCTTCCTTTCTTTGAGTCATAGGTCACTGTGACCTTGACTCCTGGGCTCAAGTGATCATCCTCCCTCAGCATCCCAGAAGACATCTTTTTGTATGTGCATGGAAACCATTATGGCTAGTGGCATAAGAAATCTAGAGTGAATCTATAGATAGAATGGAAATAGCATATCTAAGCAATGGAGAATTGTTAGACCAGAGAAAAGTTGTTTAGGTGAAGATGGAGAAGCCTGGGAATTATTTGGGAGCCATTGATTTCATTTGGGTTATGATGACTTAGGTAAGTGTTATGCCTATAGACCTTACAGAATGACCCCAAGTAGGAAAGCCACTGTCAGAAACAATTTGAGTCTACTAGACAGGTTGCTTTTGAAGAATAGTTAGTTTTAAAGTTTAAAAAAGAAAGTAACTTCGTGGGGATTGGGGATTAAAGCTACATCTTGTGAAAATGAAGCTGGGTGCATCCAGTTCCTTAGCCAACTAGAAAGAAAAACCAACATGAAGAAGGAAATACATTGTTACACAGCTGCCTGAGGAGGAGAGAGCTTATTTGGGCTCTCTGTTGTGATGGTTTAGGAAATCACTGTAACACTGTACATGATCTTCAGTGGCTAACTGTTCTACATAGGTTTTCTTTTTCAGTTCATAGACCATTTGTGGAAATAAATAACTGTAACTAATGTCAAACATGTGAGCAGTGCTTTAAGTTCCCTATTTCATGGATTTAAAAATATGTCTCTTGGGAGACTTTTGTAATTGTTGGTGTCACTGTAGGCTTTTGGAGAAGTTTGATAAGAGATTCTTTTTTTTTAAGACAGAGTCTCACTCTCTCACCCTGGGTAGAGTGTCATGGTGTAATAGCTCACAGCAACCTCAAACTCTTAGGGTTAAGTATTCCTCCTGCCTCAGCCTCCCAAATAGCTGGGACTATTAGCTTGCACCACTAAACCCAGCTAGTTTTTCTTTATTTTTATTTTTATTTATCACCCTTGGTAGAGTGCTGTGGCATCACACAGCTCACAGCAACCCCCAACTCCTGGACTTAGGCAATTCTCTTGCCTCAGCCTCCTAAGTAGGTGGGACTACAGGTGCCCTCCACAATGCCCGGCTATTTTTGTTGTTGTTGCATTTTGGCTAGGGCTGGGTTTGAACCTGCCACTCTTGGTATATGGGGGCAGTGCCCTACCCACTAAGCCACACGCATTGTACAACCCAGCTAGTCTTTCTATTTTTATTTATTTTTTTGACACAGAGCCTCAAGCTGTCACCCTGGGTAGAGTGCTGTGGCATCATAGCTCACAGCAATCTCCAACTCCGGGGCTCAAGCAAGTCTCCTGCCTCAGCCTCCCAAGTAGCGGGGACCACAGGTGCTCGCCACAACGCCTGGCTTTTTTTTGGTTGCAGCCATCATTGTTGCTTGGTGGGCTGGGACTGGATTCGAACCCGCCAGCTCAGGTGTATGTGGCTGGCGCCTTAGCGCTAAGCCTAGTTTTTCTATTTTTAGTAGACACTGGGTCTTGCTCTTACTCAGGCTGGTCCTAGAGTGCTAGGATTACAGGTACGAGCCACCGTACCCAGTTTAAGAGAAGTAAGTTCCAAGGAATTGTATCTATAACTGAAAGATTGAAAAGCTTCGTTTGACTAGGTTAAATAAAGCTTTGGGAGGATATACTATTTCACTGTGGTGAGTAGGAATTGCTTTTTCAAAATACAGTTTAAGAATGTTTAAGGTATCTTAGGATAGTGGAGAGAAGTGACTGTTGTGAATTTGATACAAGGGAAAGAACAACCTGAAGGGAAAGATAGTAACCGATTACTAGACAGGTTGCTTTTGAACCAGATAATAAGAGCCTGGGCTATGGAGTCATACAGCTTTTTGGTGAATCTCAGTTTACCACTTACGGCCGATTTAGAAAAGTTACTGAACTTTAAGCTGGTAGAAAGTTTCTTCCTGGTTTCTCATTTGAAGTGGAGGTGACAACCTTAGAACAGTGCTCAAACTTTTTGGTGTCACGACTTCTTTATTTTCTTAAAATTAATGATTACTAGATAGGTTGCTTTTGAAGAATAGATTTTTGGGGTGTTTTTGGGCAGTTTTTGGCCCAGGCTGGGTTTGAACCCGCCACCTCCAGTATATGGGGCTGGTTCCCTATGCCTTTGAACCACAGGCGCCGCCCTTTTTTTGAGACAAAGTCTCACTATGTCACGCCCTCAGTTGAGTGATCTGGCGTCACAGCTCACTGCAACCTCAGACTCTTGGGCTTAAGTGATTCTCTTGCCTCAGCCTCCCGAGTAGCTGGGACTACAGGTGCCTGCCACAATGCTCAGCTATTTTTGTTGTAGTTGTCATTGTTGTTTGGCGGGCCCGGGCTGGATTTGAACCTGCCAGCTGTGGTGTATGTGGCTGGCGCCCCAGCCACTGAGCCACAGGAGAAGTTGAATATATGGATTCTAGAGCATAGGGAATAGAACTTTGGACATCATTAGCTCATAGATTCTAGTTAAAACCATAGCTGAGAAGCCAGGGAAGATGTGTAACAATAAAACAGAACTTTGGTGTGGTATCAGCCTCTAAGATGGTCCTCAACGATCCCTATTACTGGTGTTTATACCCCTGTTTAATCTTCGGTTGAGTTTGGGCTGGCACTAGAAATAACAAAAGTGATGGCAAATGATTTCTAAGATTAAATTTCCAAAAGACCATGACTTCTGCCCCAGAGGGAAGAGCAAAATCTGGTACTGGGAAGGAGCATAGTGCTTTTGAAGAACTGAAAGAAGGCTAATATGACTGGAACTCAAGACAGTGACTGATGAGATATTAAAAGGCTTGGACACATGAGACTTCTGAGCTGTGTTAGGGATTTTGTGTATTATCCTAAGACCACTGAGAAGTTATTAAAGGGCTTTAAGAGAGTGGTTCAGAAGAAAGCGAGAGAGGAACCAGGGAGACAAAGTAGGAAATCATCACAATAGCTAAGACTGTGATGCCTAGAACTGGGGTAGTGATAGTACTCAAAGAGAGAGTAGTTAATTTTGGAATGGTTTGGGAGGATGACTGCCAACATTTCTTTCTTGAGCATGTAAGTTAGTGACATGCAAAGAACAGTGTGGGGGTGGATACGGTAAGGCTTCTGATTTTGACCAAAATGAATGTCGGGAATAGATTCACCTTTCTGCCTGAAACAAGTTTTGCTCTGTTGCCCAGGCAAGAGTCCAGTGGCACTATCATAGCTCACTGTAGCTTTGAACTCTGAGGTTCAAGCAATCCTCCTGCCCAAGTTGCTAGGACTACAGTTGTGTGCTGCCATGCCAGCTGTTTTTATTTTTTGTAGAGACAGGGTTTCTCTATGATGCCAGGCTTCTCCAACTCCTGGCCTCAAGCAGTCCTCCCAATATGACCTCCCTAAGTACTGGGATTACAAGTGTGAAACACCATACCTGGCTGAAAAACTTTTTAAAAATATGACAAAATGTATGAAACAATAGTTTTCGGGATGCTAGTCAATAGGCAACAAAAAAGTGATTCCCCAGAGACAGATAAATGAGGTGAATCCTGTGATTGCCCCAGCTTACTGCATTGGGCTAATTTCCAGGCTATGTTGGAGGAAGAGGTGCAGATGTAGAGCAAAGACTAGCAGACTCCCTGAGGTCAAGAAACAGAACTAAAAGTTGGAGAGAACCAGCTAGAGTTCCCAGCACCGAGTGCCAGAGAGGAAAGAGCTGCACAGAGAAAGGAGAGATCCACAGAGGGTCCTCCTGGAGTTTTTAGCTGAGGACTGATCAGCATGTTACCATGCAGTAGCTACTTGAGGCTGAAGAGGGACTCTGAAGGGATGAGAGCAGGGCCTGGCACCACAAGGCCAGTAATGTGCCTGCTCCCACCAGTCATTCTGGAAAAGCTACCTCCTGATTCATAGAAAACCTAGGAGAGGATGCAGAAACATCTTGCCTCAGTCATGGTAATACCCTGGTCAAAACATATCAAATTGTACACTTCAAATATGTGGTAGCTAGAGGAAAAATGGAGTGAGAATTTGTTTGTTTTAGGACAGTAGACTTAGTTTCTGTTTAAATTCCAGTGACAGAGGTGGAAGACATGGAGATGAAGAGGGATCAAGGATCAAGTATAAGTAAGGCTGCTGAGAGGATTTAGAAAGCTCCTGCTTAGGCGGTGCCTGTGGCTCAGTGGGTAGGGCGCCAGCTCCATAAGCCAAGGGTGGCAGGTTCGAACCCAGCCCTGGCCAAACTGTGACCAAAAAAAAAAAAAAGCTGGAGCTTAGAGCACAGGTGCACTGGTCTTAGACTGAGAGAGAGAGAGCTACTCTATTATAACATGAGAATAACAAAGGTCCAGGTCTGTGAGTTGGCGGGAAGGTGAGGGAGTGCTTATAAGTGTTTCGATCACACACTTTTGTTTCTGTATCACTGTAAACTACGTGACCATCTATCACAGTGGTTCTCAACCTTCCTACGGCCGCAACTTTAATACAGTTCCTATGGGTTGCAACCAGCAAGTTGAGAACTGCTGATCTATCAGGAAAGGAGGAAATTATTAAATAGGCTTTTAGTGTAGAATGGCAACCAAAAATTTTGAGATAGTGTAGTAATTAAATTTTTTATTTTCAAGTACTCTGATTTCTTCTTTGTCTAATCTAGGCTATCCTACAACAAATAAGCAGCCCAAATCCCATAACATATCATCCAATGTACTATGTCAGATATCACTTTCGTGCTTTTCCTGGGTTTTAGCTATCTTGAGTAAACCCCTGGTTTTCAATTCAGCTTAGAATTCCCATGTGCCCTGGTGTTTCTGATTGAAGTTTGAAGGATAACCAAGAATAAATGTAGTTACTTAAGTGACTTTTTATTTTTTTTTTTTTGGGACGGAGCCTCAAGCTGTCCCCTTGGGTAGAGTACATGGCATCACAGCTCATAGCAACCTCCAACTCCTGGGCTCAAGTGAGTCTCCTGCCTCCGCCTCCCAAGTAGATAGGACCACAGGCGCCCGCCACAACGCCTGGCCATTTTTTGGTTGCAGCCATCATTGTTGTTTGGCGGGCCCGGGATGGGGATTCGAACCCACCACCTTGGGTGTATGTGGCTGGCGCCCTCGCTGCTTGAGCCACAGGCGCTGAGCCTAAGTGACTTTTTAAAAAAAGTCCTGGCTTAAAGATCTCAGTTTTATTTCAGAGACTTTAAGAAAAAGAGATATTACTTATGTAACTGAAGAATTGTTAGAGTTATAGAATCCTTTTTGTAATACATATTTTTTAAAGCTAAATGCATTCTTTATTTTTTTAATTATAAATAATATATATTCCTTATAGAAACTATAAAAAAAGCAAAATCACCTAAAATCATTATCTCAAAATAGTCACTATTAACAGACATTTTGGTGAACAGTCCTCCAAACCCTCTAAACTTTTTTTCTAAGAGACATTATATATCCATGTGTATATGCTTTTACAGTAGAGCCTCTGTAAGCTGACAACCCCAGGGACAAACTGGTCAACATAAAGAACTAGGCCTATTGTACTGAAAATGTACATGTGGTACATGTCTGGTCTATGAAAATTAGGTCAACGTAAGGAGGTGGTCAGTGTAAGAAGGTGGTCTAATATGGAGAGTCTACATAAATGCCATCATGTTATTTCTATTCCACAAGCTGCTTTTTTGACTTATTGTATTGGGAACATCTTTCAATACTAATGAAAACAGCAAAATCATCAGTTTAATGATTGTACAGAATACCATTATATGATTATTTATCATTTATTTCATGAGTTCTCTCATAATGGACATTTAGATTATTTCTAGTGTTTTGCTAAAGTAAATCATGCTATAATTAGCATCTTTTGTTAGATCAAAGTGAATGTACATTAAAAATTTTTTTACATATTGCTAAAATGACCTCCAGAAACACTGGTCTAAAAGGTAGTTCAGAGAATAGTAAATGAAAGTACTTGTATTTTTACGTCTTAGCCAATCCTAGATATTTTAAACTTTTTAATACATGCCTATTTTTGGTGAAAAATTATGCTTCAGTATTTTTATAAGTATTTCTTTGGTTGCTAATAAAGTAATGTTACTTTTTACTAGATGCTTGTTTTTCCTCCTTTTGTGATTTGCCTGTTATAGTCCTTGCCTATTTTTTGTTGGTTCAATTTCTAATCCATAAAGATGAGGAAACTGAGGTCTAAAAAAATGTGTAACTTCCCCAGGGTCACCTAGTAATGTAGTGATAAAAATCAATAATCATAGCATGTTAGAGCTTGAAGGGAATCTTAGAGATCTAGTCCCAACACCCTAAAACTACAGATACAGAAACAGGGGCCTAAAGAACTTAGGTGAGCTTTGTCATTAACAACAGAACCAGGAGTAGGAATCATGTACCGTGAGATCACAAAGAGGGAAAAGGAAATAACATTTATAGGCCTATTGTGTTTCTTACATGTGTTTTCTCATTTAATTTTCACACCATTCTTTATTATTCCCCTTGAACAAATGAGGTAACTGAAGTTTAGAGATCTTCAATGATTTGTCCAGAGTCACTTACTTGGTTAATTTGCAAAATTGGAACTAGAATCCAAGTCTGGATTCCAGGGGTATTATTGCCCCCCTCAGAATACTAATAGTGCATATGTTTCTTGGCTTCACTCAAATATTCATTTGATAAGGTATAAATATGATTTACCTCTTGAAGTTTGTAAATAAAACTCTGCTTCTCTTTAACAGTTGCTGTTGATATTGGACACTGATCTGATGTTAAACTTTTTGAGTGTATAGAATTGAGATCTATGCACTTTATGTGACCTAAGTTTTTTATAGTAGTGATGTCTGGATTGAAACTCTTAGCATTTTCTTAGAACTATTTTTATTCTATAGAGAATAAAATCTTAATACATAAGATGAAAATGACATTTGTGTTCTCTGAAGTGTAAAATGGACCTCAAATCATCAAGAGGTTAAATAGGAACAAAATGGAAACTATGTCAGTTGCATCCTCCATATCTCTAAAAAAACCCTTCTTTTCTTGACAGGGCTCAAAATTTCAAAATCATATTCGAGCTAATTTGGTTGGGGCTTCATCCTTTAGAGATGCACAAAGATTACTATTGACTTGTGTATAACTTTGTTGACATTCTTGGTTTAGTTATGCAGAAGTTAGCAAAATTTTTACTGTGGTCTATCTTTTTACTTTGCAGGGAGATCTTGTAAGTGATTGGACTGATGTTTTTAAAACCTGGTAATTGCATGTGAATAAATTGGGGGAGATAGAAAAGAGCAGCATATGGTAGAATCTTCTTTTTTTTCCTTCACATAGGATTTTATAAAAAGCTTTATAGCAGGGGTCCTCAAACTTTTTAAACAAGGGGACCAGTTCACTGTCCCTCAGACTGTTGGAGAGCCCGACTGCAGGCCCCCGGGACGAGTCTGCTGCTAAGCAGGACGGGCAGCAGCAGCAAAAACATCCAGTGGGCTGGATAAATGTCCTAAGGCGGGCTGCAGGTGGCCGGCAGGCTATAGTTTGAGGACACCTGCCTTATAGAATAGAGGTACTAACAATTAACTCACTTTATTCTAGTGTTCAGTAGTGAGGTTATCCTAAGCTTTATTATTTAAGAAATAGACATTAGTTCTTATCTTTGCTGTTTTTCTGATCTACTTTATTATAGCAAGAGCTGCACATTAATAAACACGAGCTCATGTAGAAATGGTTACATAAGAGTATGAACTATTAACTTAGTCCACTAGTGAAAAACAGGTATCTCCAGAAGTAATCTTATTCTAGTATCAAACATAACAGTCCTTTAAAATCTCCTTTGGAATGTTGAAAAAAGATCAAATGAAACCTTCAGAATGGTTATTTATCGAGGAACAAGAAACCTCCAATTTCATTCACCCATTGTAGCTCCACTTTCTCATTTTAATGCTCAGTCCACAGTGGTGATGGTAAAAGATGTCCTGTACCTATAGAGATGACAGTGGGAGAGGGACATCACCTTTCCCTTTTATTGCTTCTTGCAATTTGGCCTGTTTACAGACAGAATTGCTCTGTGGGTGCTTCTAGTGGAGAGTGGAAGAAATCAAGATAGGAAGAAAAAATCAGCATTTACACAGGACCTGTGAATTGGCTAATTTTTAACATGCAGTTAGTTAAGAAATGATTACAGTCTGAGGAGTCATGACCTCAACTTTTCATCAGCTTCATTGGATTGTGCCTCAGTTTGGAATGAAGGAGGTATATGGGAAGTTTTAATTGTACCTGTGTGATTTATCCCTAGTCAGCTCTTTAATTTCTTCTGGCTGTCTGAGGTTTCCGACATGCTGTAAATTTCCCCAACTTTTTCATTATCTGCAATTTCTTTATGACTCGTGAATCGGAGTGGAGAGAGAGTGTGGATTTACAGCAGAGATAAACATGTCCATAAAGTCTGTATCTGTGTCAGTAATTGTACTGCTGTCAGTGACTGTCCTGTTTTACAGGCCTCTCTTGGGAAAGGAACAGGCTTCACTACCAGCCACACTGAAGTGCTTGCTTTGATTTGCATTAACTTGCCAGGAGATTAGGGTAGGAATGGTGAAATCAGAATTGATAGTGGACCTTGGCCTCTCTTGTTTGTTTGTTTGTTTATTTGTTTGAGGTCAGATGATCTCCTAGGATAACTGCTGTGTTGAAAACAGAACATGGATAGTGTTCATTTCCTAAGTAAAAATGCAACTTGTATTAATGTGATGGATGTGAAAGTCTTTTCTAACTTCATTTTATACAGTTCCTTTAGGATGACTTCCCCTTCCTGTCCCTGTTGATAATTGAACTTGAGTCTACCCCGAATGTCCTTTTTCCTTTGCTTAAAATTAAAACACTAGAATTTCTCTTTTAGAATACTCATTCCTCCTCTGGAATGGAGCCAATTAGAGTCAAGGTGAAGATTATATCTGCCTCATCTTAATTCTCAAATATTATTGGCTCTTTCCCAACTATTTAAGCGGTGTACATATAACAACCATGAGCAAGACTTAAAAGAAATTCTAGGGCCTGGCAGGGTGGCTCACACCTGTAATCCTAGCACTCTGGGAGGCTGAGGCAGGTGGATTGCTTGAGCTTGAGAGTTCAGGACCAGCCTAAGCAAGAGTGAGACCCTGTCTCAACTAAAAAGAGAAAAACAAGCCGAGTGTTGTGGTCCCAGCTACTTGGGAGGAGCATCACTTGAGCCAGGAGTTTGAGGTTGCTATGAGGTTTGACGCCACGAGACTATATCCAGGGTGACAAAGTGAGACTCTGTCGCATATAAAACAAAAAAGAGAAATTCTAAATATTACTGTCTTTAAAAAGCCCTTTAAGTTTTCGCTCATTTTGAAAGTAATTGTGGAAAAGCAAACACAAATACTTTCCTTCCTGTACATTTGCTATTCAGACAAATCTCTCAAGAAATCAAAACTGTCCTTGCACACTCTGAACCTTCTGCAAGCTAGTTTAAAAGGATAGTAGATGGCAATACATTTTAACAATGAGAAGATAAATGTGTCATAAATCTCAACCTTGAGTCAGCCCACAATTCCAAATAATATATAAAATTGTCTAGTTAATTTCTCCATGCCTTTAGCCTTTCTACTTCTGCTTGCGTTTCTTTTTGACCACAACTGATCATAGCTGTCTTTATGTGACACAAAATTATTTGGCAACTTTCTAGAAGTTATGGCTACAAAAAATTGTGGCTGAAGTGAGACTTGAAATTATCTATGGTTTTTATTCTTTCTCTCTCCTATTGCCATAGTAGTTTCTTTTTACTTCACAAGGGGTAAACTACTTTCTTTGGGTGAGAGGAATTATCTACTCAGGCCCCTTTGTCAGTCAATTCTTGCCCTTCTATAGGACAAGGACACTTTCTTTGTAATTCCTTCTTTAAAAAATTACTTTAAATAACAGCTTTATTGAGATTATAATTCACATACCATAAAGTTCCTCTTTAAAGTTTATAGTTTAGTGGCTTTTAGTACACTCAAAAAAACTATTCAGACATCTAAAGTATTTATAATAGATAGTTGTATACGCTTCTTTATTCCCCTGTCATGCCAACAGTGTTCTTCCTGGGATGAATTTGTGAATTTGCATTGTTACCTACTTCTAGTTTGGGACAGATTCTAGTATATCACGTGCCATATCTGATGTAACAAATACATAGTAATCTAAAAAAACAACCAAACATAACCTCAAGTTATCCTTTTGGTACTATAACTCCTTGTTTTGCTTTATGAACTTAAGAAATTACTTTCTATAGTGAGTGCCCATAGTGGAAATACTTGACATTTATGTTGTTGCAGACCTTTACTTTTTGTCTTTTATCACTGTTATACAATCTGATTGTAAGCACACAAAGTGTGGACAAAGTTATGGAGTTTCACCTGTATGCCTACCCAGTAAGTAAAAAATAAGAGTGAGTGATCTAGCCAGGTCTGATGATGGAAATAAACTTTCTGATTGGTGAGGTTGAAAAGCATGTTATTACTAGGAATATCTCCTCCCAGAAAATAGCTTGATAGATGGTAAAAGTATAGTATGCTAGCCTCACAGGGGAAGCATTTTTTTCTTTTGGTTGGAAGGAAAATAGTTTATGGTTATCTGTTTCTGTTTCTGCTGTTATCAGCTGTCAAGTTCAGTAAAAACTAAGGTTTAATTAGTCAACAGTTTTATAGGGTTGGAGGAAATGTCATTAAAAAATAAAAGAGCAACATAATAAAAGATTATTTGAATATTAATTTGTGTATTTGCTGTTCTTTGAAATGACTCCACAGCAGGGATTGATAACTTTTTATTAAAGGTTTAATAAATATAGGCTGGGTAATGATTCAGTCACATGTCTCTAGATTGAAAGAGCACAGGCAGCTGCCTTTGTAATCAGTGTACACTGAGAATGGAAGAGTAGCCAGGCTTGAAACTAAAGTGAAGGCTGGGGTATTGATCTGTTAACTTGTAGAAGGGATAATTCTTGGGTGAAAATCCTCATGTGATGTTTTACTTTTTAAGATCTTAGACTTTTTTGGCACTATAGATTAAAAAAAGTTATTCAGGTTAGTTCTCCACAGGGAGAACCAGCCTCTACTCTGTATAGTAGACTTTCTATACTTCCTGAATAAAACTTGTTTTCAGAATTCTTTTTTTTTTTTTTTTTTTGAGACAAGACTCTGAAGCTATCGCCCTGGGAAAAGTGCCATGGCATCATAGCTCACAGCAATCTCCTCTTGCCTCAGGTTTTTTTTTTTTGGCCAAGGCTGGGATTGAACCCGCCACCTCCGGCATATGGGGCCGGTGCCCTACTCCTTTGAGCTACAGGTACCTCCCGGGTTTTTTTTTTTTTTTTTTTTACTATTTTTGGTAGCGACAGGGTCTCTACCAGCAGGTACACAGATTTTGCTCGGGCTGGTCTTGAACTCAAGCTATCCACCCGCTTCAGCCTCCCAGAGTGCTAGGATTACAGCCATAAGCCACCATGCTCAGCCCTCAAAATTTTTTATTTCAAATTATCAAGTAAATGAGTATCAGTGCTTCAGATTGGTTGGAAAGAAGCCCTTCATCACTAAGCCCCTTCTTCACGTAAGAAGAAATAGCATTAAGTTGTTTTTTTTGTACAATAGCTCATTATGAAAAAAATTCTAAACACCCAGTGGAACCTCCCTCCCCCGTGTGTGTATGTATGTATATATGTATGAGTGTGTGTGTATTTATATATATATATTCCCTCCCTCCCCAGCTACTGGGAAATAAATTTCAGACATCATGGTCCTTTAAATACTTCAGTACGTATCTTCTAATAAAAAGGACAGTTTCCTACATAATAGTAATTATACTGTTTTTATATCTAAGAAAAATTAACAATAGTTTTAAAATATGTAATACTGTCTACATTCAAACTTCTCCAATTGTCCCTAAAAATCTTGTAGGGCTTTTTTATTAAAACCAGGATCCAGTCAAGATTCAGATATTATAAAGCTATTACATTTCTATAGCAGAATATTTAGTACTAAATTCTGCACAGCAGCTCTTTTAATAAATATTTGCCAGCTTTTTCCTATGGTGAGCATATATTTACTCAAACAACTATAATTTTCTTCTAGAATATTGAGTTTCAGGTTCTCCATCTACAGAAACAAGCCTTCTTTATTTCTGGTAATCTCTCCTTCTCCCAATTGAGTTACCTGTAGAATTAATCTTTTCTCCAATAATTCCTCCATTCCACAGAGTGATATTTTTGAAACACAAATTGACACACGACCTCATTCCCTTCTCCTTAAAATCCACATGTGACTTCCCATTGCTCTTAAGACAAAGTTAAAAACCTTTAACGTGTCCTTACATCTCTGCCTGACCTGGTCTTTCTCAGGCCATGTTCCCTTTCTGAGCATGTGTTCTGCCATCTGGGAAAAAAAGAGAGGTGAGACTTTAAGTAGGATTGATGGCAAATGAGAAGAAAAAAGGCACTTCTCATTTTTTCTGAGAAACAATTTTTGAGAATTGGATAGAGTGCAAAAAGTTAGAAAAGTGAGGGGCTACTAGGTTGTGGGGAGCCTGATGGACCAGGCAGAGTAATCATTCTTGAAAGCAGTGAATCTCAACCTGTGCTATGGGAGGATCTTAGGCAGGCGTCCTCAAACTACCGCCCGCGAGCCACACGCGGCCTGCCTAGGACATTTATCCAGCCTGCCTGGTGTTTTTGCTGCCGCTGCCTGTCACGCTTAGCAGCTGACTCATCCCGGGGCCCACAGTCCGGCCCTCCAACGGTCTGAGGGACAGTGAACTGGCTCCCTGTTTAAAAAGTTTGAGGACCCCTGATCTTAGGTGTACTGCAAAAATTTTTAAAGATCATTAGTTAAATTATTTTTGAAAGAAATTCAGAGCACAGTAAGTATATTCTTTTCTTTACGCTTTTTTTTGATCAACATAATTTAAGTATGCCCCGGAAGTTTAACTATAGGTTCAAGTGTGCCCTGAGATTAAAAAAAGGTTAAAAACCACTGGTTTCAAGTCTTCTAACAGCCCTTAGAACTAAAGGGTTTGGGAGTGGATCTGAGAGACTGGTTAAAATTCTGTTGCTGTCAAAGAGCACAGTGTGAGTACAAAGGATGGAAGAGTTGAAAAACATTTGAGGGGGGGAGTAGGTAAACTGGAACACACTAGAGAACTGAGAGTCACAGTGATTTCAAGATTTTTAAGCCCCTATGACTTAAGAGAATACAATTCAGGGTGAGTTTTGTTTGATAAAGTGTTGTTAAGATATCTTTGAAATGAGTAACTTAAACTACCATCAGGGTTATGGGCTAAAAGATTGTGGTCAATAAAATACAACTACATTTAACAGGAAATCCAAAATAATTGTGGTTTACACAAGGTAGAATTAATTTTCCACAAAAAAGAAGTTAGCTTTTAAAATTACTGAGTAGAACCTGCTATAGACATTTCTAGTATGGAGAAGAGAAACACTTGGGTTTTTGATTTCCATATATTTACTAAAACAGATTCTAAGATACAAGAAAAAGATCATCTAATATTTTCTGGCAGAGTATGGTGGCTCAAGCCTATAATCCAGGCACTCTGGGAGGCTAAGATGGATTGCTTGAGGTCAGGAATTTAAGACCAGCCTGAGCAAGAACAAGACCCCACTTCTACCAAAAATGGAAAAAATTAGGTGGGTGTGGTAGTTCCATCTTCCCCAGAGGCCAAGGCAGGAGGATGTTTAAGCCTAGGAGTTTGAGGTTGTGGTGAACTGTGCAACCTTCACCCTGGGCAACATCTGAAACACTGTCCCAAAAAAGAAAAAAAAATTTCTTTTACTCAACCTTGTGGACTGGTGAATCCAAGAGTTTCTTTTTATGTTTACTGTGTCTCATATAGCCTTAATTATAATAGGCTATCAGCAATGAATGATTTCTAAAGCTCTGTATGAGGTAGGCTCTGGTGCTACTTAGAAGGTAAGAGCAGTCTTTAACATTTAACATGATAAAATATGCCTCATAGCTAGTAAAAAAGCTATAATCTTTTATAATACATTATATAATTAGTATAATATAAAGCTATTTTTACAGTAGCTTTGTTCCTAATTTTTTAAAAATCTAACTCCTAACAACACTTTTCAACAAAGTACATGAAAACAGGTAGGTTCATTTGGAAGCTTAAAAAAAAAAATATCCCAAATTGCCAAAGAAATCTGTTAAGTTTATACTCCTTAAAATGGCAAAAATTAGTATTTTAGTATTTAAAGGCCCCTCCTTACCTTTCTTGTAGCATTTTGTCTACTTTAGAAAGTGTGTGCTTTTGCCCTACTTATGGTGACTGGATTCTCATCCTCTGAATAGGATCAATATTAAGCCAGCTTTCTTTACCTCCTCGATCCATATTAAACCTGTCTTGGAAAGAGCCCGTTTATTGGATAATATAGCTGCACCGGGGCTCTATGACAATATCTTTTGCTGCCTCATTAACTCTCGAGCATTAGAACAAGATAGAAATGCCCTAAAGCCTCTTATCGGATGTCTGGTGTAACCTGCTGAAAGCAGGAGTGCCATTAGTTTATGTTAGAAATCAAATGACCCTCTCTAGCGCAGGAAGTACTGATTAAACCTGAAGTGTCCCTGGAGGACTCTACAGCTGTCAGAGGGGTGGTAGCTGTCCCTCACGAAAAGGGAAATCTGGGCCAGAGGTCCCAGTGGGGCGGTGCTTTAAGAACTCGCACGTGGCTGCCCCAGCTGTTCTGCTTTGCCTAATGAATTGTTTTACAAGAAGAGGCTGGGTATTATCATCACAAGCTGCCTTCCTTAGGGACTGAAGCAGGCCAAATAATAAGTAATGTTAGTGATGGTAATTGAAATGTGATGGCTCTCCTGAGGTCTTTACAGCCCAGAAGCTGGTTGGCACTTGTGGATTGCCTTGTCCTACCAAGGCTCTATTTGAAATGTGCCTTATTTTTTTTTTCATTTTCATAATACTATTATTTAAATATTTTCTCTTCTTCCCATTATAGAAATTCATTTACAAAAGCCGTTTTAGGAGTATATAGTGACATTAAGTACAAAAGGAACAGTTTGACTTTTTTCATTTAAATTACCAACACTGCAGTAGCAAAGAAGGGCCACATCTTTGTCTTTTGGGGAACCACTGCAGAGATCTCTCTGGGCTTTTAAAGGAATATTTTTAACTTGCACAAGTACAGGCAGTCCCTAAATTACAAACATCTGGCTTACATACAACTGGCACCCAATGAATGGAGGCTATTACAAGTAATGGGTAAATGTACCTGTTCCAATTACAAATTCAACTTAAAAACAAACCTACAGAACCTATCTTATTGGTAACCCAGGGACTGCCTCTAATCCAAGCTCTTGATTTAAAAAATATTTTTAAATAGCCTGGAAGGATATAAAGTGAAAAGTAAAAACATGCACAAACTTGATTTCCATAGTCAAGTTTATATACCTTGCCACACAAAGATAAGGAAATAATACATACTATTTTGTGACCTGTCTTTACACCCACAGTACACCTTGGATACCTTTCCAGAATGGTATATATAGATCTACTTCATTGTTTCTCAATTGCTGCATGGACTTGGATTGTGTGGATGTACCAATTCAAGATTCTTAGTAGACAATTTGACTTGGACTTAATGAATACTTACCAACTGGTTGTATTCACTGATTTATGTTCCTTGGTTTGACCTCTCATTTCACAGTAAGTGATTTTCCTTTCTCCAGGAATGTTAGCCCATAGTCTAGGTTTGTTTTAAAACATGAAATGTTGGAGACGAAGCTTTGAGAGGTATAGAATGAGTCTTCCCATCAGCTGGACGTATGTATATGCCCCACCATGTGTACTTAATTCTTTGCTTAGTTAAATGAGAAGTATTGTGTCCCAGATAGGTGGGGAAAACAAACAGCCTTTGATGAGTGTTGTCTGAGGCATTGACAGAAGCTTCTCTAAAGTTGAATGAGCATTTTCTCCCCTAATTTTCTACTTCAGAAATTCCAGGAATCAAGTTTTGAATGCATTCATGGACTTGGGAAATGATTTGTCAGCACGTGGAAATGAGGACTTAGGTTTCTTGTGTAACAGCTTGGCTAACAATGCAAGTTTGTGCCTCATGAACTTTAAGGGAGTTTGCTTGCTGGGAGTGGCACTGTGATGAATGAAGCGAAGCAATTTTCCAGGAGCATTTCAGGTCAGTGATGGGAGAAATCAGTTGTCTTCTCAGGCAAACAGAAGCCTAATTTTAGTTGTATTTGTTTTCAATAGGAGAATCTATATGCAAATTGATAGTAGAAATTTTTATTTCTGTAAATAATGAGAATATTGCATGTCTTTTTTTAACTCAAAGCCCTTTAGACCCATTTTCTCAACACTTCAAAGTTCTGGTTTGCCCAAATATTATTGAAGAGATGTCATACTAATAAGCTGTGAAATGCCAACTAGTTGGGTTTTTTTTTTTTCTTTTTAAGTTTGCTTACCTCATTCAAGAAAAATGCCAACTAGTTTTGTTTCAGGTTTCTTCTACAGTGTTTTTCTGTTCTTGATGTTAGTCATTTGAATTGATGCCCAATCCTTAATTTAATAATTGGAGGCCATTATTAGTAGGCCTCCAATTTACTTCTTGTCCTAGCTTTCCAGTAGATTCATGGGAGACAGGTAGACAGAGATTTCTGGGGTTGTTCTGGGGGTGTTGGAGGACCTCTAGATGTATGCTGTTTAAAACAGTAGCCACTAATTGAATTTGTCTATTTAAAGTTAAATTAATTAAAAATAAATAAAATTTAATTTCTCAGTCATGCTAGCAAATGCTCAGTAGCCACATTTGGTTAGAGCAATAACCACCACCAGTACTGATCTAACCAAAGATTGGTGAATGATGGCCTACAGCCTTTTAATTCCCTGTGAGCTAAGAATGGTTTTTACATTTTTATAGGTTTGTAAAAATAAAACAAAAAGTAGGAGCATATGAAAGAGACTAGACATGGCCTGCAAAGCCTAACATTTTTACTTTTCTCCCTGTTTCAAAGAAAAAGTTTGCTGAGCTTTCTGGTCAAGTTAGGTTACGAGTTTCCCTAAGACATCAGAAGATTGTGTGTCTATTAAGCAAATGTCAGACAAGTTTCTTACTATAGGTTAACTGTGGAATGAATCCAAAGCTTACACACATCAGCTCCCTAGAGGTAGGTAGCATAATGGGATGAATGTTTGAAATAGGTAAAGTGCTTTGTATTATAAATTATCAATTTGTTGTAAGTTTTGTGAATCATATATAGTTTTAACAGAACATCTTTCTGTTTGATTATACTATTTTTTATTTTCTAAGTACCATACCTTCCCTTTTGTTTTGTTTTGTTTTTTGTTTTTTCGAGAGGGAGTCTCAAGCTGTTACCCTGGGTAGAGTGCCATGGCATAAACATAGCTCACAGCAACCTTCAACTCTTGAACTCAAGTGATCCTCTTGTCTCAGTTTTTTCTGTTACCTTCCCACTTTACTCTGAAAGAAATAGAATGAATACATTTCAACAGGTGCACTTAACCTTTTAGCACAGAATTTATCATGAAGATTTTTTAACTGTTCAAATTATTTTTTTTACCTTTAAAAATTTTGAATTGATGTGGTGGTGTGTGTATAGGTCATTGCAGCATGGAACTGCTAGGTTCAAGCAATCCTCCCACCTCAGTCTGGCTAATTTTGGGGGGGGGGGTCATGGGTTCATTGAGGGTACAGAGAACCAGGTTACACTGATTGCATTTGTTAGGTTAATTTTTTTTTAATTTTTATAAATGGGGGTCTTGCTATGTTGTCCAGGCTGTCATCCAATTCCTGGCCTCAAGCAATCCTCCCTCCTTGGCCTCCCAAATGCTAGGATTGCAGGTGTGAACCACCATGTTTACTGTCCTCCATAACTGTAACTTTATACCTGTTGACCAACCTCTCTCACCTCCTTTTCATCCCTTCTCCTATCCCCCGTTTCTAGTCTCCGGTAACCACTGTTCTTCTCACTATTTCTGGGTATCTTTTTTTTAGATTCCACTTATGAGTAGTGACTATTTGTCTCTCTTCATCTCACTTAACATGATAACCTCCAGTTTATCTATGCTGTTATACATGACAGGATTTCATTCTCTGTTCAAATTATTTTTGACTATCAAATTATTTCAGTCAGTCTCGCCTAGGAAGAATAAAGCAAAAAGATTCTTCTGCTGGTATTCTCAACATCTGAGAGAATGCCTTCCCTTGCCAAATGTAACTGACAAGTTCTTGTTAAACGTAAGGCTTATGAAATCTGCCTGTAAAGATGAGCATCTGGCACTTCTGTGGTAAACTAGAATCAACTTGTTGCTTTTAAGATAGGACCTTGACATTCACAAGGTAACTTTGTGAATTCCCATGTTTGTGATAATTCATAGCATATCATTTTTCCTTTAAAATGTAGTAAAGTACAGTTGAAAAAAATTGTTAAATCTTTTGGGGACTTTGATATAAATTATTCTGTAATTGGAAGTAACTAAAGTAATTCTTCCACTAAAATAAATGTCACAAAGAACTCTGAATGATGGCTCTATTTTTCTTTTATTCCCTGGTACAAAATCAGTACAAGTTTTATTACTACAGGCTCTTATTTGTTGATAATAACTGATTATGGTATCAAGTAATAGTTTCTCATGTTAGAACTTTTATTAACTTGAAGAACTGAAAAAATTCTTTTGTCAACTCATCTCTAAGTCTTCTTTGCCCTCAGTTCTTCCATAGCATTTTTAAGTGTGCCCTTTAAACCTTCGACACCATCTTGCCTCAGCAGTGTCATAAGGATGTACTCCTCTTTATTGTCTATGAAAATATTCTCCTTAAAGTCATATACTGCCTTCTTGAGGCATACCAGTGAGTAGCCATCCTTTGGGATCACCTGATTTCCAGTGAAAAACTCCATTGTATTTATTATATAATCAGGGATGTGCTTCTTATAAAGCTGGCTCCTAACAGTTTTACGTCTTTGTCAATGGCAACAGTTCTCAACCTGTGGGTCATGACCCCTTTGGGGGTCGAACGACCCTTTCACAGAGGTCATCTAAATACGCCCTGCATATCAGATATTTACGTTACGATTCATAACATTAGCAGAATTACAGTTATGAAGTAGCAACGAAAATAATTTTTTGGTTGGGGGTCACCACAACATGAAGAACTGTATTAAAGGGTCTCAGCATTAGGAAGGTTGAGAACCACTGTTCTATGGCACTTTATGGTGCCAGTGAAAGTATGCCAAAGTCATATTCCTTGGGCTTGCATCTTACACACTAGTTGAAAAATCAAAAGTATCGAGAGGCAGAAACATCACTGAGAGATTTAAAATTTCGAACTATGGTGTTAAAAATAGTGTTCCACATTGTCCATGATAAGGAGAACCTGACATTCAAGGTTTTCAGAATTTAGACATTTTTCCATTTCTGGTAAAAAGTATTTGTAAAACCAGTCCAAAACACCTTGCCCTGTCTCTGATGTTTTTTGGCTTACTAGTGTTTGGAAAGACTTTCCTTTTATGTCCTGGGGTTCTCAGATTAGTAGGGCAAACCTAATTTTTTAATAAAGAATGTAAATTACTATAACTTGGAAGAGTCAGTTTGACTTTATACTCTTAAGTGCTGTGAGGATATATGGACATTTGGGGTTTTCACCACTGAATTCCCAACATTTACTGTAGTGGTACATAATAGATACCTGTCACCTAATAGGTGCTTATTTTTCCTCTTTCATTTTCTTTTAGTGTAAGTGAGTTTTACCTGTTCAACAATTTATTTTTATGACTTAAAATCCTTCCTTTTTATGAACCCTTTAACTGTATATTTTCTCCCAAATCACATTATGATCAGGAGTCCCGTGTTTCCTGAATCATCCTCACTGTCTTTTCAGCTTTCAGTAGTATTTTTTTCTTGCTACTGAGGAACATTTTCCATAAAAGCTGACACACTTGCTAAAACATTCCCACACATTGCTGGATATGTTACGGTACTGTTCTTGCCATAGATCTGAGCCAGCCCCCAAGAAAATAGGCAATTCGTCCTCTATTCCAAATTTGTAGAAACTTTTAGTTCACTTTACATTTCATAGAGTGTTGTTTTTACTATGTGCGAGAGTACCCCTAAGGCAGTGGTTCTAAACCTTCCTAATGCTGTGCACCTTTAATACAGTCCAAAGGGGTCATGACCCATGGGTTCAGAGCTGCTGCTCTAAGGAATATCACAGCAACAGTGGTGTGCAGGTGCTGGGCTCACCAACTAGCTACATGACTTGTTCCTTCAGTATGTGCTGTTCAGATTTGTTCCTTAGCAAATTCGCAGACACACTCTGATGTTATTTTAACTTTCATGCCTTCAGAGTAGAAATCCCACAGATGTCAAGGACTTGAATTCAGACATAAATAACAATTGTGGATTGATTATTCAGAATAACATGGTTTCCCCCAATTTGGGGAGAGAGGATAAAAAGTATAGAAAAATCCAATTCTTGTTTAATGGAGCTAGTTAGTATTTTATGCAATGCTGCTGTCTCATTTTCTCTGTAAGAATTTTTATGACACTTTTAGAAAAAGAATAAATGGTTTTTGTTATAAATGAGATCTAATAATTATTTTCCTTAATAATTCTGTCCTTAGAGATTACACTGGATTTTGTTTCTGTTGTTTACCACCAGTGAGTGAAACAACTGTATGCAAAATGGGCTGTTTTCACCTACATTTGCTTTGGTATTTGGTGGGTACAGGCATTAGAGAGATCCCAGTTTTCATGATGAACTACATTAGGGCTGTAGACTCTTCTATGTGTAGAAAATCATATAGTAATTCTGTTTTTAATTTTTTAAATGTTCTTCATTTAGGTCAGGAATGAAGCAGTTTTTGCAGAAATTAACAAGCTAATCCTAAAATTTGTATAGAAATCCAAGGATAGTTAAACAATCTTGAAAAAAATCAAAGTTGGAAGACTTAACACTTGCCAGTCTCAAAACTTACTACAAAGTTGCAGTAATCAAAGCCAGCATGGTATTAGTATAAAAATAGCCATATGGATCAATGGAGTATAATTGAGAATCCAGAAATAAACCCTCACATTTCCAGTTGATTGGTTTTTGACAAGAATACCAAGACCATTTAATGGAAGAAAGTAGTCTTTTCAAACTGAATATCCACATGCAGAGAAGTAAAATTGGACCCTCTACTTCACACTGTACACAAAAATTTACTCAAAATTGATTGTAAACCAAAATATAAGAGGTAAACTATAGGACATAGGCATAAATCTTCATTACCTTGAATTAGGCAGGGGTTTCTTAATTATGATACCAAAAGCAGAAAAAAGGAGAAAAATGAGCTCCATTAAAATTAAAAATCTTTGTGCTGAGACACCATCAAGAAAGTGAAAAGATAATTACAAAATTAAAGAAAATATTTGCAAATCATTTGTGTATCATCTAATAAAGGACTGTATCCGGAATACATAAAGAACAACAATAAAAAGACAACCCAATTTTTAAAATGGGCGAAGGATTTAAATAGTCATTTCTCTAAAGAAGATGTACAAATAGCCAATAGGCACATGAAAAGATGTTCACCATTATTAGTCATTAGAGAAATGCAAATCAAAACCATAATGAGATACTTCTTCACACCTACTAGGATGGAAAATAATAAAGAAAGAAAATAACAAGTGTTGCTGAGGGTTGTGGTGAAATTGGAATCCTTGTAAACTGTTAGTAAGAATGTAAAGTGGTATGGCCGCTATGGAAAACAGTATGGTGTTTCCTCAAAAAATTAAAAATAGAATTACTGTCTATGATCCAGCAATTCTAATCCTGAATTTATAACCGAAAGAATTAAAACCGAGACTTAAGGAGATTATTTGTGTACCCCTGTAGCAGCCTATTCACAATTGCCAAAAGAGGAAAGCAACCTAAGTATTCGTTGACAGATGAATGGATAAATAAAATGTGGCAAATACATACAATGGAGTATTATTCAGCCTTTACAAAGGAAGGAAAAGCTGACAGACAACCTTGAGGACATTATGCTAAGTGAAATAAGCTAGTCACAAAAAGACAGATACTGTATAATTCCACTTACATGAGGTAGCTAGGGTGGTCATGGTCATAGAAAGTAGACTGGTGGTTGGCAGGGGCTAGGAAGAATGGGAAGTTAGTTCAGTTTCAGTTTTCCAAGATGAAAATGCTCTGGAAATTGGTTGCACAGTGGTGCAAATACACTTAATGCTATGTTGAACTGTACATTTAAAATGGTTGAGAGGGGAAATTTTATATTTATGTCACAATAATTTTAAAAGGAAGGGGAATAATTTTGTTATATGAATTACATCTCAACCTTTGAAAAATTATATGAGAAAAAAAGAAAAAGAATGAAACCTGTCTGGGAATCTCAAAAGGATTTGAAGCACTTTATAGGCAAATTGAATGACTTTTTTTATATATATACTGATTTTATATATGTGTTTTTCTTTCCTCAATTCATTAATGAGGCCCTTCTACCTCTTTTCTTTCCTTTATTCTTTCCAAACATAAATTTGAAATAATCTCCTTGTCCTGTCTGGTGCTTGCTTTAACATCTGGGACCCTACCAGGTGTCCACATCTATTTCTTAGAATTTGGATATCATCATAATAAATAAATATTTATCATGGCCTACTATAAAAAGCAGTGTGCTAGACCCTGGGTACAAATATATGTTAGCTCCTCTTAAGCCACTTACAATCCGATTAGAAAGACAAGGCAAATGTGTAAAATGATTGATCACAATACAAGAGAGCATGTACCAAGAGCCATTGAGTAGCATAGAAGTTCACAGAAATGTGAGATCAGGGTAGACTAAAGGTGGTTGGAGAGAGTCTTAGAAAAAAACAAGTGATTTTGGAACTGGAGTAAAACAAGCAAATCCTATATAGGGTGGCCATAAAAAGTTCTTGTGCAGTTTTAAATTGCACACTATTTTGTGCAATTTTATGGCCACCCTATATATCATCAGTGGTAGTAAATTGGTTTTTTCCTTTGTGTAAGATACCCTGTAAAATGTAACATTTCATGTAGCAGTTACTATTTGATTAACCTGTACAAATCCTTCTTTTCTCCTATTTGTTTCCCTTGTTGATACCCCCTGTGCTAGTAGGTAAAAAGTTTGCTTGTTAGTCTATTCCTCCACATATGGATCAGTAATTAAGCAGTTAGGGAGGCAGAGTAACCTTACATCATAATTTGGCCACTGAACCTTGCAGCAGCCTCTCTAGGTTTACGCTGCTAAGCCTGTAAGAGGCAAAAAAGGGATAAGAAGGTAGCCACTGTCAGGTGTCTCTGATTTAGGGTTTGACCTGCATTCTGATGATTATTTTGATTATTTCTGGTTTCTATGCTAGATGAGTTACTACCCAGCAGAATCTCAAAGACCCTTCGTTTCAAAAATACACTGATTTTTATTTTTCAGTCTCCTGCAGGTTACATGTTGACCTCCTGTCACATGTAGTGGGAAAAACTGAGGCAGAGAATCGCTTAAGCCCAAGAGTTAGAGGTTGCTGTGAGCTATGTTTATGCCACGGCACTCTTACCCAGGGTGACAGCTTGAGACTCTGGCTAAAAAAAAAAAAAAAAGAAAAGAAAAGAAATAAAAAAAATAAAAAGATTAGGCAGAATAGTTTTAAAATTTTCCAAGTAGCATGAATGTATATCAGTTTTGGCTCGGCAGACTTGACCCAGGGCTATGCAGTGTTTTATTACCCTCAGCTACATAAGAACACATACTTACAGCACTGCTTTTGTAGCAGATATTTTTATAACTCTGCAAAATGATTACACTGACGTAGAGCAATTCTCTAAATTCATAGGTATTAAAATATTCTGGCAGCTGTCTCCTTTTTGCCTTTAAGTTGAGACATCATGATGAGATAAGACTGCACCAGGTCTGATCAGTACATGAATGAGCTTAGGCATGGTATTCTGCTGTTATTGACAAAAGTCTTTGTCACTGTAAATAGGAGAAATCTTGAGGGAGATGTTCTTATAGTAATTCCAGTTCAGTTCTAGTAATATTCTCGTTTTTCAGAAATCTCTTTACTTCAAAACACATGCCATGCAATTAGATAAGAAGGAAGTTATGGTATAAAAATATCTTTGAATTCTAACTAAAACAATTTAGGTTGCAGCCAAAAACATGTCTTTATTTGGGAGCTTGAGGTATTGATTAGGGTTAAGAGAGCGTTTGGGAGAACCTGAATGGAAGAAATGTACCAGTGAGTTGGTATTAGAGTACAGTGACATAAGGTGCAGATTCTTCTGTTCACAAAATAGGCTGCTAGCAACTCCTGGACTTTTAGGTCAAAGTCCTCAAAGGTAGACTAAGAATCTGGGACGGTCTCATGTTAAGATTTCAGTAGCTCTCTGACTGACTTCACTTTCCCTAAGTACTCCATACATACTTTGAAGTGTCTCAAATTCTTTTAAATATGAACACTTTGTAATTAAAAGATTGTCCCTTTGCTGAGAAACATTTTGGAAACTGTTAGGCAGTATTTACTAAGCCTGATCATAAATGAACCATATGTCCCACTGATTTTAGTGCTAGATATGTAAAAATAGAAATGCATACTTATTTTTGGAGACAGTCTCAAGCTGTCACCTTGGGTAGAGTGCCTTGGCGTCACATTTCACAGCAACCTCAAACTCTTGGGCTTACATGATTTTCTTGCCTTAGCCTCCCAAGTAGCTGGGTTTATAGGCATCTGCCACAAAGCCTGGCTTTTTTTTGGTTGTAGCTGTCATTATTGTTCAGTAGACCCGGGCTGGATTCAAACCCGCCTGCTCTGATGTATGTGGCTGGTGCCCTAGCTGCTGAGCTACAGGTGCCAAGCCAGAAATGTATACTTTTGTTTTCCAAAAGATACATGCAAAAATGTTCAGAGTACTGCTATTCTTAATAGACCCAAACTAGGAATAACTCAAAAATCCATTGACAGTCAAATGAATAGTACAATTATTGTCTGAGAATGAGATAGCATATAGCCATGTCACAACTTGAATGTGTCTTTGAAACATTTTGAGTGAATGAAACCAGACACAAAAGGGCATCTGTTGTACGGTTTTGTTTATGTAATGTTCAAAACCAGGCAAACCTAATCTATGGTGATGTAAGTTAAAATAATGCTGTGTTGGGGTTTTGGTGATGGTTGGGAGGGGCATATGGTGGAAGGCTTCTGGAGTGCTGGTAATGGTTCTGTATATATGTGTATTTGTGGTTGTTACATGGGTATGTTGATTTTGGGATATTTCTCATATGTGTACTAGTGTTTTGCACATTTCTCTCTTTTATGTTACACTTTAAAGACTTAACTAAAGATTTTTTTAAATTGTAGGTGTGTGAAAAAAAATGTAGGTGTGACCAAAATTGAAACAAATTTATACTAAAGTCTAATAGCCATCTATTCCTAAATTAAAATGATAGCTCTTATAGCCTTTCTGGCTTGCTATGAGAAGCTCATGAAAATAAGTATTGAGCATCAGTAGTTTTCCAGCCAGTTAGCAAAAGAGGATATTTAAGATGAAAGGAACCAACCCACCAGATATAGTATTTCTTGAGCAGGCATTATTTAATGAGTTAGGAATAATAAGAATTGTTTACTGGAGTACTTTTGTTATGGGTGGCTATATATAACTTTATGTGTCTTAAAGGTTCATTTTTAACATAAACATTGTTAGTATTAAAATTTTTGTTCCTAGAGAGTCATTTAATGAAGTATCACTGGAACGGATAAAGGGTGGTAATGAATGTGATTCAGTAGATGGCAGTATTTCCTTTAAATTTTCTAGTTAAAATGTAGGTACATGGGGGTGATTCTTAGTAATTTTTTTTTGGTGGGAGTGAAAATAAGTCACATAATGGGACACATATACCAGAAAGAACATTTTATTATATTTGTCCATTTATTGTCTTATCTATTACTATTTTATTTTTATTTTTTTTTGAGACAGTCTCAGTATGTCACCCTTGGTAGAGTGCTGTGGTATCACAGCTCACAGCAACCTCAAACTCTTGGGCTTAAGCAATTCTCTTGCCTCAACCTCCTATTTAGCTGGCCAAGGCTGGGTTTGAACCTGCTAGCCTTGGTGTCTGTGGCTGGCTCTGTAACCACTGTTCATCAGGTGCCGAGCCTGTATTACCATTTTATATGAAGCAACAAGATTGAAAGGGCACAAATCTAGAGGATTTATTTTTCCACATAAAGTCCTAGAGTGGTAGTCTGCAAGAGAAAGTTTATTTAATGTAGTATTGCTTTAAGGGAGTATTAATGGATAGACTACTTGGGAAGAATTTGGGCAGGGTTTGTTTTTTTTTTCTCTGTCTTTAGGAATATGTATATATCAAGCTTGAGATAATGACTAATTACTTTGGGCAGTGATATCAGTGAAATTTATTGATGAGGAGGTTAGGATGCAATGGAGAAGAAGTTAAAAGAAAAAAATTAAAGTGACTGACCAGTCTGTTTTTGCCAGTTATTTTAATATAAATCAAATGGTATTTGAATAGACTCTCATTTTTAGTTTTGAAAGTTTCAGTATGGTAGTGTTTGATGAAAGCACTGGGGTTTAATGTGTGGATAATTGTAAGGAATTTCACATGGAATAGAGTAATATGCCATAGATGTCAACAGTTACCAGCCAATCAAAGGACAAAATAGGTAGACTGGGATATCAGTTGGAGTGAGAAGAACTACATTCAGGTCTTGATTTTGTTCGATAGTAGCTAAAGACCTTGGATAAATCACTCAACCTGCTTCAGTTTTCCATTTCTCTGTGATATATTGGTGATAAATAACCACTGTGCCTTCCTCGTAGATTGTTGAGTATGTCAAATGTATACATTGCCTTTAAGTGTGTTGTCTTAATGGTAATGGACTCTACACTGATAATCACTGCTTCAACAGCTGTCGTTATGAGAGTACTAACTAATGGGACTGTGCTTTAGGAACACAATCTCTAAAGCATCACAACAGCCATGTAAGTTGGACCCTTGACCCCAGTTTATAGTTGGCAAAAGTCTGGATAAGCCCAAGAGCTATGAATCAAATCCAAGCTATCTACTCTATAGTCATTGCTTTATTGTATTATGTTAGGCCTACTATAATGTACTTGAGCTTTAACTTTTGTATACTAGTATTTTATAAGCTAGAGTCATATATAGTATTTTTATGTATCAGACACTTAAAGACATTGGACCTTAAAGGAAAAATTTATTGTTTTATTTTGGAGTTAACAGAATTCTAATGTATGCTGTTATTAATTTGAGAGTTGGGAGGAGTTAATGCTCCTGACCCAAGCTTATGTTTTGTCATTAGCTAGAGCACATGCGAATCATTTCTTGAAGATTTAAGCAAGGAGATGAAAATGGTAACATAACAAAATTTGAAGAATGTTAATGCCTGCTTTGAGAATACATTATGATTTTATTAGCAGACACCCCTCCCAATTATATTTTAATATTAGAATTATTTTGTTTATCTGTGTTGTGAGTGTGTGAGATGTGTGTTTGCTTTGGGGGAGTTCTTATATCTTGTAATTTGTAAATAGTCATTGACATCTTGCATGATGGTAATGTCTTCTGGTGAATACACTTAAAGCTACTAACGAAATATGCCAATAACTAAATATATTTTGCTCTTTGTGTTGGGTAAAAATATGCATATATGAAAATTATCATTTATAAATGTTTATCTTTTAATATTCCAAAAATATTGGTTTTAATGGAAAATGATTTTTTGACGTATATCTTCTCTTGTAAAAACATAAAAATAACCAATTTGTATTTTAGTCACCTTCTGATTTAGTTTGTAAGTTGACACTAATCATTTTTAAGTAAATATTTTATTTTAGAATAGTTTCAGATTTACAGAGAAGTTGTGTTATATCCTTCACCAAGATTCCCCAATTATTATTAGTGTGCATTTTCACATACATTTTCATTGGTAATAAACCAATCAAGTCTATACTTTATTCAAATTTACTTAGCATTTCCCTAAAGTCTTTTTTGTTTGTTTGTAAGTCCTATACAGTATACTTACTACATGTATTGGTCCTATCTGCTTAGGCTCTTCTATGCCTGACAGTTACTCAACCTTATGTTATTTTTGATGACCTTGACAGTTTTAAGGAATACTGGTCATATATATTAATGACCCTCAATTGAGATTTGTCTGATGTATTTGTCATGATTATGGTTTGTCTTTCACTGGCTAGGCTATATGGGGAGGTTGCTCTTAATCACAGTGAACTCTATGAGAAAGGCAGATTAGGATTTGAAAATACCAGCTGTGGATAACCAAAGATAAGAATTGACTATGTTCCTTGTTGGAACTGAAATAATAGTTACATTCTTTACATTTTTATATTTTATCATTTCTCAGAAGAAGTCAGTCCTAATTCAGACTGTAAGCAGGAGACTGGGCTATAGTATCTGCTCATAGCCCTAAGACTTTCTTTTCTAATTGCACCAATTGGGGCAGTTAGGATGGGTTTTAATGTTACTCCTAAGAGCTTTATTTAATCTGTATTGGCCTTTTAATTAGTAATGGGCAATTTTGTGTGAATTGTTAATTGATTAGAATTCTGGAAATTATACACAAAGCTGTTTTATCCCTGCAGCTTAGAACAGTGTAAGATTTTAACAGGGTCTGGTTTAGTTACTGTTCTAAGATGAATGTTCGAAAACTATTATTATAGTGGCTTTGGTTTGTATTCCAGCCTGGTGTTGGTTTTAACTCTGCTAAGAATTATTGTCTTTTAACTCACTGAGATCCTCAATTCTACTCCATTAAGGGCCACTTTTCTGCCAATCAAAAAGCAGCATCTCTCTGAGATTGATTTTTGTTACAGTGGATGGTAATGGCTGCCTAGTGACAACATTTCAAACTCTTTTATGTAAACAGAAAGCAATCAGATAAGTACTAATCCAAGGATTATGTGGACCTAAATCCTGTGGTCAGAAGAATCTCCACAGTGTATGTCCCTGGCTCTTTGCCTTCTAGCACCAAGCAGCCCTTCTTCCTGGAAAGCTTGTTTGCTGCTTGTGCTGCCTGTTAGATTTCAGTATGCTAAAACCAAAACACTCCTGCAGCTTCTGAATAAAATTCAAAAAGACACTTACATTTCCATAAATAAATTAGGAATGCAGTGGTTTCTTCGGGCTAATCAGGGCAGGCTGATAAACCTTGCTAGCTGTTTAATAAATGAATTGTGACTGATTACCTATTAATATGGACGCCTCAGGAATTCACCCTGGGGGAAGCAGAGCAGTGAAATAGAGAGGGGCATGGCCCCTTGGGAAATCAGGGCTTCATGTTTGCAGCTTAAATATCTCTGTGAAGTATCAATAAGGAGGTAATTGAATTTTGAACACAAACATGAGCGCCGGATGGATGAAAGGGGGTGGGGGAATCTGGTTCTCTCTTCTTTGCCCCTTCATTCTCCCCTCCCCTTTTCCTTAGAGACCACTCCAGTAAAGATAGATGCTAAATCCATTAAATAAAGATTAGACTCTGTCGTGGTAGAAAATGGCAGCTTAGCTAGATCCCCAGGCAAATCGGAGCCTTTTGCAATACAGAAAATTAAAATATACATTTTTAACAAGTGTGCTACGAGTACCTTCCTAGCAGAGGGCTTTGCTCCTCCTTTGGATTGGCTTTTGTTTGGGCAGATCACTTTCTCCTGTATTAATGCCAATTTCTTCTGTATTCCTGGAGCAGAAGGGACTGGGTTTATTTATTTATTTTTAAAGCTTCTGTTGGGGCCTTTCCTGTAGCATCCTGCTTGCTTGTAATCAGAGGAGTGGGAAGGAGATTAGTGTCCCATGAATTGACGGTAGATAAATGTTCCCTCCCCTTAACTGGTGGGTCCAGAAGAGCCCAATCACTTGTATTTCAGGGATGATTGGAGACTCTATGGCCCAGCAAAGAAAGGGCTTACAGATGGAAATAAACATTGACGTTTTAAATGCAATTTTACTTGGCTTTATTTCCTCTAGATAAGGTTATTGATTTGCTTTGTTCTCCTATTTTAAGCCAGATAAAGTCATATTAATGTAGGAAAAAACCAATTAACTGGCAATATTTGGTTATAGAGCATAATACCCTCCCTTTTTAGCAATAACAAAAACAACCATCAAACCTGAAATACCTCTATTATATTTTTGTGACTACTCAGTATTGGCTTTTTGGACTAACTTTTATATATGTCAATCTGCAGTTCTAATAACCTGTTCCTAAAGCTGTAGTTGGTCGGTCTATCAACAAGTATTAATTGACCATCTGATAGGGTATAGCATTGTTACTTACCATGGTTAATGGTGAAGAAAGCCTGTCTTCTGCTACATAAATATTTGTTTTTTCTATTTATTTTGTGTGTTTTTGTTTGTTTTTATTATTTTTAATTAACACATAAGAATTGCACATACTTATGGGTACTGGGTGATATTTCAATACATGTATACAAATTAATAATCAAATCAGGGTAATTAGCATACTGATCACCTCAAACATTTATCCTTTTTGTGTGTGTGTTGGTAACATTGAAAATCCACTCTTCTAGCTGTTCGAAAATAAACAATGAATTGTGGTTAATTATAGTCATCCTATAGTGCTATGGAGAACACTAGAAGTATTCTTTGAGATCAACATTTTTAGCTTGAACGTATCAGTGACGACATGCAGTATTTATCTTTATGTGCCTGGCTTACTTCACTTAACATAATGACCTCCAGGCTCATATATATTGCTATGAATGACAGGATTTCATTCTTTTTTATGGCTGAATAGTATTCCAGTGTGTATATATGACCCTATTCTCTTTATCCATTCATCTGTTGTGAGAAATTAGGTTGATTACATATTTTAGCTCTATACAGGTACTTCTTTCTTTAAGTCCAAGCAAATGATGTCATACTCCTGCTTACAGAACTTCTTTATCTCCTTGAGTCCAACAAAATACAATTCATGTTCTTCAGGCCTTCACAAAAGAGCCTTCCTAACATTGATCTAGCCTTTTTCTCCAGTTTCATCTGGAAAACTACTTAGCCTTTGGCCATTTCAAATCTTATCCTTTCCAAATATTATAGTATCTGCCTGTTCTGCTAGGCAGAGTTAAATTCTTCTCATCATCCAGCATCAGATCTACACCTGAGGCTCTGAGGATTGCCTGTGGAAGAGAAACTGTAGAATTTTTTCATCTCAGTAATTAAGAACTTTGTGCATCATTTGCCAGATGGTGTTGTAAATGTTCCTATTTTTTTGTTTAAACTTCAGGGGTATATTAATGGTCAAAAAGTGTTTTCAGTGATGAATAAAATGCAGATTTTTTTCCAGCAGTGAAGAAGATGTTTCTTGTTAAGACAGTTAAGGTGGGCTCGGCGCCTGTGGCTCGATCGGCTAAGGCGCCGACCACGTACACCTAAGGTGGCAGGTTCGAATCCCCAGCCCGGGCCCACCAAACAACAATGATGGCTGCAACGAAAAAATGGCCGGGCGTTATGGCGGGCGCCTGTGGTCCCAGCTACTTGGGGGGCGGAGGCAGGAGACTCGCTTGAGCCCAGGAGTTGGAGGTTGCTGTGAGCTGTGATGCCATGGCACTCTACCCAGGGGGATAGCTTGAGGCTCCGTCTCAAAAAAAAAAAAAGAAAAAAAAAACATAGCCGGGCTTTGTGGCGGGTACCTGTAGTCCCAGCTACTTGGGAGGCTGAGGCAAGAGGATTGCTCAGGCCCAAGAGTTTGAGGTTGCTATGAGCTGTAATGCTATGGTGTTCTACCCAAGTCAACGG
>CAUYQV010107259.1:0-75606 GCA_963574575.1 Galagoides demidoff
TTTAAAACAATAACTGAGAAAATGACATGAAGGCTGTGTTGATCAGTTTGATGGAAGTATTTCAGATTGCATGTGAAAACCCCACACTGTACCCCAGAAGTGCATTAATGTACATAGTTACCATTCAATAAAAAAAGAAAATACAGTTCTTCATGTTGTGGTGACCTTCAACCATAAAATTATTTTCATTGCTACTTCATAACTATAATTTTGCTATTGCTATGAATTGTAATGTAAATATCTGATATGCAGGAGATCCCCAAAGGGGTCACAACCCACAGGTTGAGAACCACTGTTCTAGATCAAAGTCATTAATAGAGATTTTGCTTTGTATTAGCAACAGGTCATAAGAAGAAAGAAAACCCAAAACCTAAATAATTATGCCCACATATTCACTTTATTATAACACTGTCCCACTTATAAAATCCTTTCCCATTGAGGAGTTAAAAATATGCCACCCACAAAAAAAGCCTGTTCTGACATATTTATAATTTTGAATTAAAGATACTTAAAAAAAAAAACAGCAGTACAAGATTATTCTGACCTCATTACCATTTCTTAAAAGCAGAAAATTAAGTTCTTACATGAAAGATACCTTCCATACAACAAAAGAAATAATACTCTTCATAAAAACAAGAAGTTTAGACCAAATGACTTCTCTTCTTATCACTGACTCTAACTGCTTCTTTGGGTCATCATTTCCTTACAAGGGCTCCTGGACCACATATTGTATTAAATACATTTGCACTCTCTTCTGCTGATCTGTCTTACACTGATTTGATCCTTGGGCCCAGACAGAACTCTATGAGGATAAGATGACCTTTGTCCCCCTACACTAACTACTTGAATCTCTGGCAGAAGTTGAGGCTTAATAGTATAAGTAGGTCAGCAGCAGTGGGGTAGACAAAGGAATGTGAGGGTCAAAAAGGACATAAGTCAGCTGACTCCACTGTACCACATGCCCCATCTAGTCTATGACATTTGTTTATCAGACAAGAGAAGTTCCTTGCCAAGGTGCCCAACCCGTCAATAATTGAGCCAGAACCTGGGTTTTCTGATTCCTGGTCTCATGCTATTTCCACTACATTTCTTCTGATGAGTCTCCTGTATTTGGATTGAATTCATAGCTCCCATTATTTTTAAGCAGAGCATTTCAAATAAATGAATATCTATGTTAGTTAAACCAAAATAATCTGTATTAGAAGTCAAAAACAATTAAGCATCACATCCTATTTATGCTTCTGAGATAATCTTGTTTCCACAATTATTGGCTCAGCTCATAAAATAGTGATGCCTCTAGGTTATAGTCTCCCAAGAGGAAGCTCATTGTAATGTAGAAATATTTTCTTTTTTTTTTTTTGATAAAAATAACTTGTATTGAAGATTTCAAACTGTGCACAGAGTAACATTCATATCATGAAAGTGGTGATGGGCCTTCAAGCCAGCCCAAACACAATCCCTGTGTAGGCAAATAAAAATGCAATTGAAAACTAACAATGACAACAGACACAGCTAGTTTATCTCTTTGGGGATGTTGTTGTTGTTGTTGTTGTTGTTGTTTTGAGACGGAGTCTCAAGCTATCCCCCTGGGTAGAGTGCCATGGCATCACAGCTTATAGCAACCTCCAACTCCTGGGCTCAAGCGAGTCTCCTGCCCCCGCCTCCCAAGTAGCTGGGACCACAGGCGCCCACCACAACGCCCGGCCATTTTTTGGTTGCAGCCATCATTGTTGTTTGGCAGGCCCAGGCTGGGGATTCGAACCCGCCACCTTAGGTGTACATGGCTGGCACCTTAGCCGATTGAGCCACAGGTGCCGAGCCGGGGGGGGGGATGTTGTTTTGACTTGTATGTGGCCTTTCTTCCCATTCCCACTACCGACATAGTTAAGTCTAGCTCATACCATCTCCTACCTAATTTGCAATGCCATTCCTGACTTTGCTGTATAGCTTTGACTCTTCCTATTTTAGTTATAAAGTAAAAGCATGAAGTATATGGAGGATAGTTTCAGTAAATAATTATCAAGCCCAGACTAAGGGCCAGGCTTAGTAACAAAGGACTTTACGTATGTATTTTCTTATGCAAATTATATAGCTTTTGAGGTGGGTAATAACCTCCCCCCCATTTTAGATGAGGAAGCTTGGACCCAAAGAAATTAAGCAACTTGCCTGAATCATACGTGTAGTAAATGGATTAACCTTAAACAAATAGTAAATGGTATAACCTTTAAAAAAATCAATCCACAATCTATTCCATATCTAATCTCATAACCTAATCCATAGTTACACCAGAGCCCATTCATTTTACTATCACAATTAGTAAAAGTGATTCCCTTAGGATCTACAACAAAGCAAACACCTTTGGCTAATACTTAGGTTCATGATCCTTTCCTTGCCTTGCACACATGGCTTGCAATTGTGCAAGGCCCAGGTTCTTACTGGAAGCCCTCTTCATTGCATAGCTGGGTATCAGCACCCTTCCTCTGCTTTGCCATGTTCTGAAGCACACTTCCATCACAGCACACAATTGTCTGTCCCAGCAGAAGGCAGTCACCTCCCCCAATGGGCAGTCAGCTCCTATATAACCGAGGCCATAGTTGCCACTGTTTAGCAAGACACTCACTTTTGCCGCTATGGGATTGAGGGCTGATACAGGCGTACCTTAAGGCAGAAAAAGAGCACTAAGATTAGAGCTTTAATCATGTTTTAGACTGGAAACTCTACTGAATTGAGACTAAGTTTGTGACTTATGTGGCTAAGAGAATGTCTATTATTCAGAAGTAAACAGAACATCCATGGGCATCAACAAGTTCTTATCCAGGGGATAAGAAAGTTTAAAGGAGCAGGAAAAACAAAGAATTTTGCATTCTAGTTACAGCGGCATGTTCAACAGACTGGTCACTTGGTATTCCTGGTACCTAGGACACCACAGAAATGAATAAATGATTTTCCTCATCCTAAAATGTGAAGTCTTCCAATATTTCCCTAGGAATTCAGGATACCCTTCTAAATGAGCAAATTTTTCAGATACTAGAGTCCCCATCTTTAGAGATCCCAGAAGCAAAGAAACTAACTCTGCCTCAGGAAATTCTAGTCATAGTAGCTAACACTTATTACATACTTACCGTATGCTAAGAAGGAATGTTGCAGCCTCCTTGTGAAGGATGTTGCATGGCCTAAAACCATATTTCGCATATATTTTATCATTTTACCCTGGTACCAACCTTATGATATAGATAACATTATTCATCTCCCCATTTTATGGACTTGAAAACCAAGACAAAAGAAGTTAAGTGACATTCCCAAGATCACATCACAAGTCAATGGACAAGTCTAACCCAGTCTGTCTCCATAGCCTATGTGCTTAACAAAAACCCAAGATTGTCATCCATTCAAGTGGCAGCTTTGAGGACAATGTAGGAAGCAGGAATAGAGGAATTCCAGGGAGAGGGAGCTCACAAACAAAGAAGTGCAGAGGAGCCTGCTGTGTTGGGGCATGGTCATGGTTCCAAGAGGCTGGACTTCCAAAAGAGCGAGCGATTGTGGCCCGTGAGGTGTGTGGAGGCCTTGATGATGTGACAGGGAGTCTGAGCATCACCTGTAGAGTAAGGGATTGCTGCAGCACCAAGGACAAGGGACAACTTCAGAAGGATGGAGAAGAGTGTGCCTGCTAGATTCTGTTGCTGGGGGTCTGAACGGAGGCAGTGGGAAGGGACATAGCGAGGGGAGGCTTGGACTCAAAAGACAGTTCTGATGTAGAAGCAGCAGGAGTCAGCGAGCAAATAAATATGCAGAGTAAATGGAAGGGAAGAAAAGAGAGTCAATGGGAGACTGGCCGGGTGGTGAGGGCAATGAGCAACAGGATTTGAGGAAGTGAGGAGTCCAAGTTAAAGGATTCTGGGTGTGAGGGGCTAGAATCCACATGAGATGTGTGGAGGCAGAAGAGCATGTGGGTCTCAGGAGAGGGGTCTTTGGTGGAAAGTTATCAGGTAAACTTTTGTATAAGTTCTTCTCCCACTTTACCTGTATACCCCAACGTCTGGATGAAGCCCTGGAAGCCAGTGAAATCATTGGGGAAAAATATAAAAGAGGTAAAGAGAAAATAGACATTTTCTTTCTTATATTTAATTTTTAGATTATATTCATGTTTTTGTTATTCAAATGCCCTTTTATTTTCTTCCAAATATGAATTTAGCTTGGACAATACATTTTTATTCTTTAGAATTATTTCTTATTCTTTATTTCATTTCTCTATGCCACAGTGAAAATTTTTCCCACATTAAATATGACCTAAGCACACACACACAAACTTTTTCCTTCAATTTTTTTCTAAAGTATAATCAGATGTCTCTAAGACATCCGAGGGTACTCTCATTCTCAAGAGGCACCAGGTCTCACCTTATAAGAACTTTCATCTCAATAGGTCACTTTATCATCATTAACCATACTTACAAAGCATTAGCCCACACATTTTCATAAGTCCACTGGTAGTAACCATATCCCTTCTTGGAAAACTGTCGGATAATGAGCAGCTGGAGTTTTCTTTATCTCTGGCACTGATATTATCTCAGGCTATACTGAGCCCCACTGGCTTAGAAAACATAATAGTAAATGCATTATTTATACTGATCTTCATTAATAATTAATAAAATTACAGGTACATGATGTTTTCAGCTTCCCGGTTCACAACCATGAAACTAGTACAAGATCATTTTCTCCCAAGACATCACGTTTAATGATTGCTGCTGATTGTATGTTTTTAATTAATTTGTGTAACAATTTCATGCCAAAGCCAGAAAATAATGAGCTTAATTTTCATATGGACAAACATGCTATGGTTTGTAAACTTCTGGTTTTAATGGTGTTGAAATTGCTATCATCCATTTTTCAGCTTCATATAGATACCTAGAAAAATATTATTATTATTATTATTATTATCATTAGTAGGAAATTATTTTAAAGCTCCAGGAAAGAAAGGGAGCAGAAGAGCATCCTTGCTGCAGTAAGGGACTTGTCTTTCAAATCCAGCATTTCCTTTGGTAGATCTGCTGGCCTTTCTGTCTCCCACCCATCCATCCACCACTATTCTACTCTTCCCCTTTTAGTTAGACTGTCTGCCCCCTCCACTTCATTCATTAACAGCAAATAGTCAATGACTTTAGATAGTACTTCACCAGACAATAATTAATAATAATAATTTATCATGTTTATAATGCTCTGTTAGAACTCAAATGTTTCTGAAAGTATTTTATTCTCATCATACATATATAGTCTTTACAAAGATACGAAGATCATTGAGACCGTGCACTCAGAGTGCTTAAAATCTGGTAGTGAAAATAAAATATGTAGCACAAATACTCAAAGAAAGACTCAGAAAATGAGAAGCACACGCTCTTCCCCTCAACGCAGAGCCCCCAAAAGACAGAGTCCCCTCTTATTCCTCTTCAGATTCCTGATATTTTAGCATCACAGTTGGCCAAGAGCTTGATGACTGAAAGAGTCCATGAAAAGTGGAGTTCTTTCTACCCTGTGTGTCACTAATAGAGCTGGTAGCCCCAAAATAAGGCAGCAAAAACAGCAGACTCAGTCAGGCATGGTGGCTCACACCTATAATCCTAGCACTGTGGGAGGATGAGGCAGGTAGATTGCTTGAGCTCACATGTTCAAGACCAGCCTGAGCCAGAGCTGAGACCTCATCTCTATAAAAAATAGCTGAGCATTGTGGCAGGTGCCTGTAGTTCCAGCTACTTAAGGAGGCTGAGGTAAGAGAATCTCTTAAGTCTAAGAGTTGGAGGTTGCTATGAGCTATGATGTCATAGCACTTTACTGAGAGTGACAAAGTAAGACTCTGTCTCAAAGAGAACAAAAGAAATAGACTCCATCTCTGGCCTCATGCTCCTACTAATCTAATGTGGAAAATAGCTGCTAACATGGACAACCCAAAACTATAGTAGATTCAATACCTCCTTTGAAAGAAGCCAACAAGGAGATGGGAGAGAGAGTAGTCGGAGGTGAGCACAAGGGGAAGGCAACTTCAGCTTAGGAGATCAGAAGGCTGCTTGAGAAGGGGGGGCTTACAGTGAGATCTGCAGGGATGTGAAGAGCTGGCCACAGGAAGAAGCAGAGAAGGGGCTCTCAGATGGAAGGACCAACTGTTGCAAAAGCCCGGAGACAGAAAACACACACAGAAGGAATTAAAAGAGGACAAGAGCCAAGCAGGGAGAACAGGTGGAACTTGGCCAAGTGTTTTGCTCTAGAAACACAGCATGGGGGTGGAAAGATACAGGTAGGTTTGAGATTTATCTTCAGATGTGATTTTTTCCACTCTGCTCTTAATTCCTTCAAAATGTGATCACAATTCTGTCTTTTAGGAATTCTTCGAAGGTTCACATGTTCCAATGTATTTATAGAATTTTTTTAGTCTAGGGGAAAACATGAAAATACAGACTGAGCATCCCTTAACCAAAATGCCTGGGACCAGATGTAGTTTTGGATTTCAGATTTTTTCAAATTTTGGAATATTTGCATTATGCTTATGGTTTGAGCATCCTAAATCTGAAAACTTTTTGAACTCAGAGGAAATATTCATTAGAGTGTTTCAGATTTCAGATTTTCAGATTTGGGTTGCTCAGCCTGTACCAAGCCTTTTCTGATATTTCAAAGAATGTTGGGTAGAAGTGGAGATAGACCTTTACCCAATGCAGGTAAAACACCTCCGAGGAAACAAATTTGAGTTTACAGTATCTGCATTTTCTCCAATCTCATCCTCTCTTTTGGTAACTACCTTAGCTTAGGTTCTCTGGGGGACAAAAAGCTAAAAACAAACACTTCAGTGTCAGTTCTCCTCAGGAATATGATCCATGGAGCAGGCGGGAGGGGCAGGGAAAGGGAGTAAAAAGCTGGGAAAACCAAAAGGGAGATTTGTTAAGGAGAGCACCACTGCTAGAAGGACTGGTTGCTCCACTTCACAAAGCCTTTTCAGGGACGCTGGAGAAGAGGAAGGAATAAAGAGGGAAATAGTCATTTCATCAACCACCAAAAGTTCATCCTCTGAGACTTGAACTCCCTGCAGCCCTGTACTTCTGAGTTGTGTCTGTGAACCCAGGGACAGTTTCCACAATGTCCCCCACCCCTACTGTGGTAGAGAAACCCCAGGACAGGAAAGGAGAGGCAATGTCCTCCAGGCATAGGAGGAAGTGACGTCAGGCTGCATCTGTGCAAAGCTTCTGAGATCCGGCACAGACTTCATCCCACAGCAATGACTACTGTAAGATCAATTGTTGCCAAGAATGTGACATGGTACCTAAAGGGGACTTAACCTTTTGAATTTTCATTCCTTCCTGCTAAATATAAAGTAATTGGATTTCCAAGGCTGTATTGCACAACTGTGGGTTAATATTTTATACAGTGCTGCTTTTAAAATACACCCTCTAACCACCCTTCTTGTCAGTGTCCTGTGCTACCCATTTGCAAGAGTGTGTGCATGCCTGTATCTGGATTGATGGCTTTTTTCATTTTTAAGATGCCTCCGATGCTTTTTGGGTGAGAGCTACAAGGCAGGCAGCAGCCTGGCTCTCAGGTTTCACAAGAGATGTCTTTCTGAAGGCTGATTTAATAACAGAAATACCAGCTTGTATTGATATCCTGTTTTAATATTTTCAAATGTGAGCAAAATAAATTACTTTAAGAAAATATTACGTCCCCAAACATTATTTCTCTGGCACTATTGACCATGTTACTGCTGAACTGGGGATGTTGGCAGACCCCACCAGAGTCACCTCGCCAGCCTGCTGTGACTGACCCAGTGTTCAGGGGCAGCAGATGTAGACTGAAGCTTTCCCATCCCAGTTACTTCACTCAGTCATCTGCTTTCAGATATGGTTAATTCCACTGTCACAAGACTAAGGCCGTGCTGCAGGTTGGACAAGCTGAATACCTTCAGGACTCTACTCTGTAAGGCTTGCTCAGATACTGTGGGAATCATCCGGACTCAAGTTTATACTCCCAAACAACTCTTCACACAAGGACACAATGGAAAAATATAACTTTGGCCCCACTCCTACTCAATAAGGCCATGTGAGAAATTGCTTATTTGGGATTTTACCGTGGAAATATATTCACAGTAAATATGTCAGGCTTACTACCCCTTTCTAAGAAAAGGAAATTTGGGGTATCTGGAAGAACTCCTATTGGTTAAACAGAAGTAAAACTTTTCTCTTTTATGTAATCGCCTTTGGTGTTACTAAAGGCAGTTTTAAATAGTGAGTAAGAGGATTGAAGTTTGGATTTAGAACTCTTAGCAGCATTAAATTGCTTTGCCTAAGAAAGTTAAAGAGAGATTGAGAATCCCAAGAAGAGGCTTAGAAAATGTGAGGCAGGAGCAAGAAGGCACAGCATGAACGAGGATGGAACGAGGGTGGAGAGAGTGTAGCTGTGAGGATGAGGGATTTGAAAGGCCGGGCCATGCTCACTGAACTTGGTGTGTAAGCAGGGCAATGATGGGCCCAGGGCAGTGCACAAAGTCATTTGTTGGTCCTTATAAAATCCTTCAGCAAATATGTTATTATTTCCAAATGCTTGACGTGAATTTTTATTTGGGGAAAACTAAAAATAGGAAAAGAGGATTAAATAAAGAGAGAGATATAATTTTATTAGTAAGAAAAGAGTTTGTCTCACTAAATAATTATTGAATAAGTATCTGAAGAATTTTGGTTTAAGCAGTACATTTTTTTTTCTTTTAGTTCTGCCAGGAGCCACAAGAATCTGTCTATCCCCGACATTAGCCTAACTCCATAATCCAAAGTAGAGAATTAAGTTTCTTTAGGGGCATAAGGCAAGAAAGAATCGATGACGGCCTTCTCCACTATAGAAACTGAACTGAACTAACGCTTCAGCATCTGAGCATCTTCTCTGCAAAGCCTGCTGGGATCACTGGAAATGTAAAGGGGAGCAAACCATTGACCCTCCTTTAGAGGTCTGGAGCATGGGAAGGACATTCTCTGATCTCAGCCACCATCCCACCCTGTCAACAAGAAGATGGGCAACTATGCCTCTGAAAAATTAATTAGACATACTACAGTTTTGTAGAATCTAATGATAGAGCTTGATCTGTAAAGATTAAAAAAATCATTCCTCCCACATTTTGGTCATTTGTCAAAGCATTTTAGTTCATGCCACAAAGAGGAGAGCCTCTCAGAGCAGGTGGGAATATTGTCATTGTGTTACAGGATGAACATCAGTTAGCCTATTCCACTGCAACCAAATGGAAATACGCTTCAGATAAAACACTGCAATTACAGATTAAAGTGCCCGCACCATTTCCTGCATTAATATTTATTTCTGCTCTGTGTACTTCCTTACCATTCTATTTACTGTGGCAAATTGTTTCTTAAAATGGCCACAATTATTACCCTCCCTGTATCCATACCCATGGGCAATGTGACCTCCCAGCTGGGCTGAACTTGTGATTTAGTCTGATCGATACAATGCGCTAAACTGATGTGGTGCCAATTCTGAGCTCAAGCCACAAGAGAGCTTGCATACTTCCTGTATCAGTTTACTAGGCCTCCATAACAAAATATCACACAGGGGCAGCTCAAAAAACAGAAATTTTTGTTCTCGTGTTTCTGGAAGCAGGGAGTCCAAGATCAAGGTGTCAGCAGGTTTGGCCTGATCTGAGGCATCCTCTTCTTGTCTTGCAGGTGGCTGCCTTCTTATGTGTCCTCACATGGTCTTTTATCCATGTGTGCATGCCCTCAGCATCTCTTTGTGTGCTCAATTTCCTTTTCTTGTAATTACACCAGTCAGATTGGATTAGGGCCACTCTACTATTCTCACTTTAACCTAATTACCTTTTTAAAGACCCTATCTTCAAACACAGTCACATTTTGTGATACTGGAGTTAGGATTTCAAATGTAAATTGTAAGGGGACACAATTTAGCCTATAACGCTTCTCTCATTATTTTGATATACTCTGCTACCATACTTGGCTAACTTCCCAGATGGCTAGCCAACTTCCAGAAGCAGAGCTCTCCAGTTGACCTGCCTCTCCTCACAGACACAGGGGAGAATCCAGCTGAGACCAGATGAACCACCCAGCTGAACCCAGCTTAACCTGCAGACCTGCATAATTCTGAGCTAAACAGAATGGTGGTTGTTTCAAGAGGTGGTTTATTACACAGCGACGCTAACCATATAATAAAAGTATATTGAGAACCTGTCTGGTTTCTGTGGTTATAGCCAACAGAAACCATCTTTGGTTAACTTAAGTAAATAGGAATTCATTAGAAAGGTAGCATACTAACAGAATCTGTGAAAAAACTTATAAATAGAAGCAAAATAGTTCTAAAGTCCAGACTAGCAAGAACTAGTTTACATTTTTGTTAAAGGGCTATGCCTGCCAGGGGAACTTTTTTGTTTTAAGTGCATTTAGAACATGTGCCACCAACCTAAGATTCAAAGCCCCAGGAAAAAGTATTATTGGCTCAGCCTGAGTCTCATGTTTCAAGGCCTGGGCAGTGGTTTTCAGGTTCCAATTGTCAAACAAATGTATAAGATACAGTAGGCTTACCCATTACTAAGTTTACTTGATTTTTGGAAAGGACACAGATGACAGACAACAGCATAGTACAACCATACGGGAGGCCTTGGATACTGCAGACATAAGAATGGATCCTGTAAGCAAAAGAAAACTGCAGAATCTAGGGTTCCTGGGGCTTAACTACCTTGCTAGTTACCTATCACTGGGACGCTGATGGGGAGGGCACTGCCCAGCTTCCTTTTTGGTGTTGAATTGCAGACCAAAACTACATTTTATACAATTAATTTTCCTAACAATGAAGAACATGAAGGAAAATTTATGGGTCAGTGATCACAGTAACCTCAGGAAAATCTTCATTTATATGCAATGAATAAATTTCTTAAGTTGGTATTGTAATATATTTGACAATGGTTTATCCTTCCTTCATTAATTATACTGCTAAGGAAAACTGCAGTCTAGCTAGCTGTTGACCTATTCCTCCCAGATCTCTCCTCCCGTACTTGGCAAGGCAAGAGCAGGGCAACTTTCTTTTACTCCCATTTCTTCACTAAATGGAGGTGAGATTATTTTCTAGGAACAACGTGGGATGTTATTATCAAGATAAGAGGAAGAAACAAAAGCTAGAGAGCCAAAAATAATAAATCCTCACAAAAAAAGAGTACCATGTCAGGTCCTAGGTTTGAAAAAAAGAGCAGCAAAATATTTGAAAAATAAGACATTTCAAGAAATAAAATGCACAAATAAAAAGGACTTAGCTAAGCTGATGGGTTCTGTTTAGAAGTAACAAAATTGAAGGATAAATTAAGACTGGAAAATGGTAGAAAAATCACTGAGTAGAAATGAAAAACTACAGAGAAGGGCTTTTAATTTAGAGATGAAGGATGGACTTCAGGGAGTTAGGTAATGAGTCTAAAATGTAGACCACATTCTACATGTATATGGATGGATAATACACAATATTCTAAATAAAATGGTTCCCTTCCTACAGGTCTACCCCATTCATTTATACAGCCAGTATTTATTGGATATGCATTAAATATAAGGTACTGTTCTAGGCTCTAAGAAATACAGTAATGAACAAAAGAGATCATATTCATTGCCCTCAAAGAAATGCTTTCAATTAGACAAAAGTTAGGATTACTATTACTGCACCTTTTAAGTAAAAATCGGCAGTGAGCCCATAAAAGTAACCAGAAAAAAAAAAGATTCCAAATACATAGCTTTTCAGATGATAAAAGCCATCAATGGAGATATCTAAAAGAAGGGGAATGCTTTTATTTTTAAATACAGAAGAACCTCCATAGTTGACCACCTCCTTAAGCTGACCTAATTTTCATAGACAAGGAATGACTACATACACAATTAGTATAGTAGGCCTAGTTTCTTATGTTGACCACCTCTGTATGTTGACCAGTTTGTTAACAGTCCCTTGGGTGGTCACCTTAAAGGTTCTACCATATTTTTTCAACTAAAAACAAAATACATTGCAGAGTGGTAGCATAGTTAAACATTGTTCAATCTATGAACATAGCTCGGTGCTCAGTATATTTACAGGCCAGACTTCAGGCCAAAGTTCCTGAGGCTATGAGGGTCTACAGGTATCTAGACACCTATTTAATGAAAAGTACAAAAGATGTGTAGCTGGAATTTCCAAGTCCCACTCCACCACTACTGCTCACTGCTGTTTGTGTCTATGCTCATATCATTTTCCTTTCTTATGTGCAAAATAACATTATCCAGGACTAAATTAATTCATGTTGTAGGTTTTCTTTCTTCTTTTCAAATAATTTATTTTTTAACCTTGCACATTTCAAACTAATAATTCTGAAAGAATATTACAAAGAGCACTTGTGCACCTTCCCCCAAGAACCACCAACACTTCATATCTGTCTCACTCCTTCCAACCATCTCCCAGTCTACCCACCTCCCTTGGCTCATGCCCACTCTTCAAAGTCAATGACATCAACAGAGTCTTTCTCTCAAGCTACTGTTCCACCTGAATGAGCCAGATCTTGCCTGATCTCAGAAGCTAACCAGGCCTGCTTAGTTGAATGGGGCCTTATTCATACCTAGTTAAAGTGGTGGGGGAAGTGTACTTTCCCTGTCTTTGCAAAAGTACTTTGAAGTACTCCCCTTGGCCAAAATTTTACCAAGAAGTGGCCAAAACATAGAAAGCATTTTGTAAATAAAGGTACAATTACCTATAATTTCCCACTTTCCCTAAGGATGACAACTTTATGGGCAAACTTTGGGACACTCTGTATTTGCGATGTACACTTGGAAGTCTCACTCACTTCCTCATCCTTTCTAACCCATGTGCACCCATCCCCTATGGTGAATCATTTTAATTTGTGTTTTTAAATATATATACCTATTCTCATATCCCCCAGAGAGAAAATACTTTGTGATCAACTTATTTCTCCTGTCTCATCCTGAGCCTCTGAGATGTCAAGGGGAAGGAGAATCAGAAGAAGGGAGCTAAGAAGAGGTGTCAGAGAGACTGGAGGTCCTGCACCTGCCCCCTGCCCCAGGAATAGAGAGGTCACTGGCAACAGAAAGGAAGCTAGCAGTCAGGTCAGGACAAAAGGACTCAGCAACAAATGGCAGCAGGGACTCTGTAACTTGAGTAAAATGGGGATATGGATACCTTGGCAAGGAAAGTAAGAGCACCAATTGCCAGAAGCCCCAACATACCACTGTGCATGTCAGCAGGTACCAGCTCTGAGCAAATCCAGCACCAGTAGAGCCCCAGACTTTGGAAGTAACCCCAAGAAGGAGGAAAAATATAGAAAATGTGATGATTTTTTTTTTTTAAACAGGGGTTTCCTCTGTTGCCAAGGTGTCAAACCTCAAAATCCTGGCCTTAAGTGATCCTCCTGCCTGGGCCTCCCAAAGCACTGGGATTACAGGCGTGAGCCACCATGCTACGGCATGATTTGTAAGTTGTTATTTTAAATCTTAAATCATGGAGAAGTCACTGAAGGGCTGATTTGGGGACAGAAACTGGATTGGGTTTCTAATGCTAGGCAGAATTCATGCTTGCAATAGAGATTAAATTCAGTTACAGGTAAATGGGAAAGCTATATTTTTTGCATACTATTAGTAGCCTTTGAGGATATTATATTTCTGTGGTCTTTTTCCTAGGAGAAAGTCTATACTTTTAACTAGATTTTCAAAAGGCTTCTGAACCAAAAGAGGTTAAGAACCATTATGTTTAACAGAGATAATATAAGGGCAAGAAAAATATAAACCAAGGAGCTAATTTTACTACATCAGCTACATTTTATGATGGATGTGGTCACTGATCCCTATATCTCTCCTCTACCTTCCCTGCCTGGAGATTCCCATCTATACTTACCAAAATTTCATTCACTGTCCTATAACTATCACGTAGGTCCTACCGATCTCCCCCTGGTGTCTGACATGTTTATAGTTGTATGATAAAGGATATTTCTCCTATTTGTCATCATTAATTATTCAACTAATTTGTACTGCAGTTAGCATACTCCTTTTCAATTCCTCATCTAGTTAGATCAAAGGTTGATCTACTATTGCTTGACCTCTGTGTGTACCTTTTCACTAATGCAGAGTTCTGTGCTAATATAGTATATTTATGTCCATTGTGAAGGATTTTTAAGAGAAACATAGAGTAGATGGAGAAAAAAGGGGAGATTAGGGTGGCATTCGATGATCCATGTTCTCATTCTCACTCTGCCAAGTATTTAGCTGTGTGACTGTGCAGATCTCCAGCTGTTATTCCTTCAAGAATAAGTCAGTTTGGGAGGTCACTAAAAGGCAGCTATGGGGCAGAGTTCTAGGTCAGGTCATAGGAAGAACAAATAAATCAGGACAGACACATATTTTGATTATTTTTCCTACATGGATAACCATCTGGCTTTCACACACATACTCCTGATGTCTTTGCATTGCAGCCTTTACAACTTTCACATTATCTTGTATTTTGAACTGTGTTGAAATTACACAAATTTTGGAGAATATGGACTATGAACTGCTATTTTTAATATCCACTTACCTTTGCATCTGGTCAGTATATCATTTATGTCAATTTTCAAGCAAAAAGTAACTATATAAATAATACTGTTGGCCCTTTCCCTGCTGAGAATTTTCAATCACACTGAGAGTATATATAGAGAGAAATATACCTTGGGATAAGGGAGAGCGAGTTTAGAACAAGGTGTTACAATTCATATTTTAAGAATGATTTTTAAGACCAGCATGATGACTCACGCCTATAATCCTAGCACTCTGGGAGATCAAAGCAGGTGGATTATTTGAGCTCAGGAGTTCAAGACCAGCCTAGGCAAGAGTGAGACTCCATCTCTACTAAAAAGTGGAAAAATTAGCTGGGCATTGTGGCAAGTGCCTGTAGGCCCAGCTACCCAGGAAGCTCAGGCATGAGGATTGCTTGAGCCCAAAGAGTTTGAAGTTGCTGTGAGCTATGATGCTACGGCACTCTACTCAGGGTGACAGAGTGAGATGCTGTCTCTAAAAAAAAAAAAAAAAAGAGAGAGAGAGAGAAGAATTTTAAAAATTTCTCAGATGTAAAACTCATTGTATTTGAAATTTTGTGGCTGACTCCCCCATGTACCTCTTATGCTTTTTTTGTGGGGTGGTGAAGAAACACTGATGTTTATAGTTTTAGGCTCAGAACTACATGATCACTTATAAACATGTTTTCTCTTAATCTATAATCAGGACCTTTTGAACTGTTATTATTGTATAAATCTTTTTTCTAACAAAACCTCATCTGAAACCCAACACAAAAGAGAGACAAAAGCTGAGCTGTCTTGTTACAGTGGTAAAGAAATAGGCCACAGGCCTGTCTTTGGCCTGTGTCATATCCACAGCTCCATAGTCCCTCTGTGCCGCAAAACTGAGTGAAAATCACCAGCGTGGTATTCCCAAAGATCTGGAACCACGGATTGATGACTACCAATAGCTGGTCCACACTCATCTATCCAACGTATGTTATTGAACTTCTACTATGTAACAAGCACTATTTTAAATGCTGGAATTACAGCAGTGAATAAAACAGAATAAAACCCCTACTCTCTTGGAGCTCACATTATACTGGTAGAGATACCCAATAAACAAAAATAAATATCTGTGTGAAATAGTGGAAGTATAAAACAATAAAGCAGAGAAGGGGGTAACAAAGTGTGTTTGGTCAGGAGAAGGGATAGTGAGGAAGGCCTGTTGGAAAAGTAGTATTTGCATAAAATTGGCTTGAAGTAAGTGAGGATGGGAGTGGGTAAGTGGATATCTAAAAGCAAAATCAGGACAGAAGGACCAGATATTCGAAGGCCCTGGGGCAAGAGCATCTCCACAGCAAGGAGAAGGCTGTGGCTGACAGTGGGAAGAGCAGTGAGGGAAGGGCTCCAGCTCTCACAACACAGATTGAATAACATGAAATAGCTAATATTCGACAGGTTTTCACCCTCCAAACAGCAATTTTATATGGCTCAACCTATTGCTTGCAAGAAAGTACTTAGAATAGGATAAGTGGATTATTCAAGGAACACTTCACAAGCACTTCCTTCCCAAAGCTAGCCTACTTTTAAAATGTCTAAAACAGCATCTCTGTCCCAGTCATAGTACATGATGTGGCCTCAAGAACGCAGGAGAGTAAGGGCACTGGAGGAAGAGGCCTGAGTCCTATCCTATATGCAAAGAGGATAAGGGAGGCAAAAGCTCATTTATTTGCTTCTATATGGATTTATCTCAACTTCCACTAAAGAACCCCCAGTCCTGATGAACAGGACTGGCTTATGTGAAGGCCAAGAGATTCCTTTGATGCCTCTGGCCCAAAGCCTACTCAGCAATCAACTGAGGCCACTCCTTTGCCCCGTCACACAGCCCTCTCTGAGGAAGCTGTGCCACTCTCCATGGCAATGAGAAGAGAGAAATGCTGACAAACAGCTGATCCAAATGAGCTCAATCCACAGAAGTCATCAAGTAAGGGCTTACCAGTCAGAGGGCTCTCATTGCAAGCACCAGAACCTACTGTGACTAGCACAACCACAAAAGCAGGTAAATGAAGTACTTCACAGGATCCTAAAGGAAGGGCGAGAACTAGGGCAGCTCTGCAGGTGTGGAGAGCAGCACCCCAGGGAAGGTCCATTTAGGTCTCTGACAAGAAAATGGTTTAGCTCTAATAATTTTCTACCTCGAAATCAGGTTAGAAATTTTTTTTGTATTTTTAAAAATCTATTTAATATCATTTCTCAATAAGTGGGTCCATGGTTATCTCATGTCTTAGTGATGCAGGAAAAGGAACACTGGTCTGAATTACAGCTTCCAGGAGGGATTCCCTTGGGCCTCTCATTGGCCCATGCCTCTTGAGTGATTCTCATTCAGATCACACAGAATGGAGCATGAGTAAATCTTATCTCAAAAAGAAGGGGCCAGTGGATGCTCAGCAAGTAAAAATGTCAGATACCCACTATGACATGTCAGGCAGAAGCCCGTGTCTTTACCATTATACTCAGTCCCTCACCAAAAACCCCACCTCCTACCACAACACTTTGGCTCAAAAAAATGTTCTTGCTTATAATTTTGATCATTCCTTGGCAAAGATATGAGAGGGAGACATTAAGGCTAATAATGCATTGCATTTTGTTCTTTATCCTGTAAGCTCCAGTGGGGGGGGTTGGGGGGGTGCCAATCAAAAAAACTATGCCTAATTTTTCCAAATAATAACAGTCATTCTATGTATCTGCTGAAACTAATAAAATAAGTAGAACTCCTCGATTAAAAATGCAATTTTATATTGTTTTAGCAGCCTATGAAATGAGTCAGAACTAAACACTAATTGTATTTATTCCAAAGCCATAGCGTACACAGTCTGGGACATGACTCCATCCCATTTCTGCAAGCATACCAGAAAGGGTTTGATGACATAAACTAATCATAGAGACAATTCAGAAAATAAAATTTCATGATAGTTGCCCAAATGCACAAAATGTTGATAATACAAAACTCTTCACACTACCAATTTAATTTCTTACTTATGTATGTTTCTTCTCTAATGACCCATAGAAAATCAACATTCTAAAATATATAAGCATATCTCTTCCTTTAGTTTCATGTACTTTTAATTCTGTTCAGCTCTATCCAGAAGCATTTAGCCCAAGAACCTAAGTAGAATCTGGATGGAATCTACTTTCAGCAGATAAAGGCAAGAACATCTTCTGCAAGAAATGATATATTCTTTCAGCTCCCCCAGAGTTGTGATTTTTCTAACCCCAAATCTTCCATGATCTACTTCCCAAGTTTCAGAGAATCAACAGAGAACATAAGGTTATCAAAGCATCAGCTCCACTCCTGTAAAACTTAATAAACCCAAGAAAATCTCCAGAATTACCTTATATGTGAAGGTTGAAGAATCTCACAATTCAAGAATCAACTCACATGCAAAATATTTTCTCAAACAAAAGCATATACCACAGCCTAGTTCCTCATGGGTGTTGACACTCATAGACCATGTGAGCATGTAGTTGCTAATTTACTAGTTTCAATTTAGTACTGAGCACATGTGATGCTTGATTTTCCATTCTTATGATACTTCACTTAAAAAACTGAATGTTTTTAAAAAGTCATAGACCATAACCAAGTAAATGTAGTAGCATCTAGAGGAAGGTGATAGCACAAAGGGAATAGAAAAAAAGGAAAAGTGCTATGGTTTAAGTTTCATTAATGGGCTGCCTGGGCCAACTTTAAATTTAATTGGGATTTCTTGACCTCTATAACCCCATACTCATATTAACCCATTCCTCTTTTTTCTATAAATACATGTTTATATATTTATACTGCTCTGTGTGTGAGTGTGTGTGTGTGTATATATATATATATTTTTTTAATTGGCTCTATCTCTCTGTAGAACCCTGACTAATGCATTTCTGGTACAATGCATCACAATTTATAGAAGAAAGAAAGATAATATTTCATTTTATATCTTCCTTAAAGATGTCCTACGTTTTGTTTGACCTTTCAGACTCAGCAGTGTGCTGAAGAAATGACCTCAGATAACCTTTCACCCCAGAGTGCTGCCTTCTAAAACGATCAATGGCTTTAAACAAGTTAGAGATTTCCATAATTAAGGAGTAGGGTAGATGCTGGCAATAATGCCAGCTTGGGACTAGAATACTGTTTGCTGAGGTAACTTCCATGAACCCCAATAGGCAGAATAAAGACAGAAACCACTAGTAGTGAAGGAAAATACAGCAAGACCTTGGTTTTCTATTTTGGAGTCCATGCAGAAAGAGAGAGGAAATGGGTTTGTTCATTATTCTTTTGCCCTTTCAAGAATTTGTTAGATACAGTATCAAATAAAAAGGCAAAAATAAAATATTAATTGTTGAGTTGTTAAATATGGATCTAAATTCAGCCATCTGGAACTAAATGAGGACAATTGACTCAATGACAGAAAAAAATCTTTTGAATTTTAAAACACAATGTCCTCTTTAGACCACCCTACTCAGTTGTGTCATTACAGTTTTAAGGAATTCAATGTCTTTCAAAGTTGACAAGTCTTGGCTTCATTACTCCTTTTAACTAGTTTGCATAAGTATTCACCATAGACTTTAGAACTCAGTATAGAGAAGGTGCTAAAATGTGATTAGTAAATTAAATACTCTCCATATTTCACAGGTCAAAGATGTGATTGTCAAACTGGTGATTATGTTTGCCTCTGATCCCTGAAAACATGAGCAGGTTTTTTTTTTTTTTTAATGCTTCTTGATACTTTTGGTATATTCTAAGTTTCAAAGTATTGACCATGTACAAGGGAAAAAAGGGTACTTTTTTTAAAGCCCCACAGTGGAGCTTATATGTGGGGTGAATTCCCACATAAAATTAGCTAAATGAAATATACTCTTTTAATTCCAGAAACTGATCATAAGTATTGTGCATTTTTGTTGAGGTCTAGCATCCTGGGAAAGCATGGCAGAGGCCTGCAGGCAAGGCATAATAACCTCCTGCATGGAACCCTGACTATGCAGTCAGTCAGCCTGCCAGATCCCATCTGTGCAAGAGACATGGCTCAAAGGTTGATGTGAGTGAAAACTCCATCATAAAAGGGGGGGAGGGGGACTTCCAAACCAGAAGAAAACAGAGTCATTGAGCCTGTTTCTCAGAAACTTAATTGAGTACATGGAAGAAGAAAAAGTTTTACTCCCCTGTTTGTCCTGACCTTTAACTTTGACAATGAAAGTCAGATAATGTAGGCTTGTTTTAGGTCTTCAGAGAAGAATAGCTTGAGGCTAGTCATAAAATGGTTATCTTACTTTCCCAGACTTTCTGTCTTTTCTACAGTTTAAGATAAGAATAGAGAATGTTAAGATTATTGATCAATGTGGTGTACATGACTAGCTCCCAATTAAAAGGGAGTGGAGGAGGTAATTTGCTATTTGCCACCAAAGAGCCGTAGTGGTTTCTTGCTTTCATGCAATTCCAGGAGCAAGCTTGCACCCACGGCCAAGCTGTCCATCTCTCCCCACAAGAAAGTACCACTCAACAAATGGCATAGTCAACACTTACAGGATAAAGAAAAAAATGTGATTCATTATTAGCCTTAATGCCCCCCTTTCATTGTCAAGGAACAATCCAAATTATATGCAAACACATTTTTTTTAGTCAAAAAGTGCACTCAGCATAGTAAATTTTAGTTAAAGATTTACATTTAAGGGCAGCTCCAGTGGCTCAAAGGAGTAGGGCATCAGCCCCATATGCCAGAGGTGGTGGGTTCAAACCCAGCCCTGGCCCAAAACTGCAAAAAAAAAAAAAAATTTACATTTAAGATTTGCCTCATTATTCTTAATAAATACTGTTCAGTTGAACTTTCTAAAGTAATGTCAGAAACATAAATCTGTACTCAGGTTAGGGGAGACTTCATCCAAAAGACTGCAGTATCATATCCATTAAGATGACAATTATAGAAATAAATAAATGAATGAACAAATAAATAATAAGTGTTGGGGAAGATGTGAAGAAATTGAAACTTTTTTGCATTATTTGAATGGAATGCAAAATAGTACAGCCACTATAAATATTCAAAATATTAAATACAGAATTATCATATTTTCTAGCAATTCCACTTCTGGGTATATATTCAAAAGAACTGAAAGCAAGGTCTTTAAGACATAGTTTGTACCCCCATGTTCATAACAACATTATTCACAATAGCCACAAAACTTAACTAATCCCAGTTTTCATTGATGGATGGATGGAGAAACAAAATATACTGTATACATGCAATGAAATACATGTATTATTCAGCCTTAAAAGGGAAGGAATTATGATATATACTACAACATGGTTGAAACTTGAGGACATTATGCTAAGTGAAATAGGCCAATCACAAGAAGACAATGATTCCATTTATATGATGTACTTAGAGTAGTCAAAATCATAAATATAGAAAGTAGAATGGTGGTTGTCAGGGTCTGGTGGTGGGAGATGGAATGAGACATTATGGTTTAATAGAGTTTCAGTTTATAAAATAGAAATGTTCTGGAGATAAATTGTACAACAAAGTGAATATAAACTATTGAATTGACCTCCTCTATCCTCATTTGAGTATCCTTGATATCCTTCTATTGTCTGATTGCATCAGCTAGAACCTCTAGAACTATTTTGTACAGTAGTGGTGATAGTGGACATTCTTGTCTAGTTCCAGTTCTAAGAGGAAATGCTTTCAGTTTTATTCTATTCAAAATGAATAGAATAATAAATCTGGAGGTATCATATTACCAGACTTCCAGTTATATCATCAGTCTATAGTGATCAAAACAGCATGGTACTGGCACAAAAACTGAGATGTACATCTACTGAATAGAATAGAGAACCTAGAGATGAGGGTCTGTGGGTCTGTTGTAGATGGCTTCTATCAGTTTATGAAATGTCCCATCTATGCCTATTTTCTTAAGTGTGCTTGTCAGAAAAGAAGGTAAAACACTCACACTTTGCTGATGATATGGTCTTATACTTAGAAAACCCCAGGGACTCAATCACAAGGCTCCTAGAACTGATAAAGAAATAGGATAATATCTTGGGATATAAAATCAATGTCCACAAATCAGTAGCCTTCATATATACCAATAACAATCAAGCTGAGAATCAAATCAAAGACATAATATCCTTCACAGTAGCTTCAAAGAAAATGAAATACCTGGGAAGATATCTAACAAAGGACATGAAGGATCTCTCCAGAGAGAACTATGAAGCCCTAAGAAAAGAAACAGCAGAAGTCATTAACAGATGGAAGAACTTACCTTGCTCATGGCTAGGAAGAATCAACATTGTAAAAATGTCCATACTATCCAAAGCAATCTACAGATTTAATGTAGTTTCCTTTAAAGCACTCACATCATACCTCAAAGAACTTGAAAAATAGTACTTCATTTCGCATGTAACCAGGAAAAAAAACCAATTACCCAATGCAACTGTAGGAAATAAAAACAAATCTGGAAGTATCATATTATCAGACTTCAGGTTATATTATCAGTCCATAGTGATCAAAACAGCATGGTACTGGCACAAAAACAGAGATCTACATATATGAAATAGAATAGAGAACCTAGAGATGAAACCAGCCACATACCACCATCTGACTATTTTAGAGACAGAGTTTCATTTTATCACCCTCAGTAGAATGCTGTGCTGTCACAGCTCATAGCAACTTCTAACCCCTGGGCTTAAGCAATTCTTTTGCCTCAGCCTCCCGAGTAGCTGGGACTACAGGCACCCACCACAACACCCGGCTATTTTTTGTTAAAGTTTGTCCAGGGTCAGGTTCAAACCCTGCAACCCTTGGTATATGGGGCCAGTGCCCTACCCACGGAGCCACAGGCACTGCCCCTATCTGACTATCTTTGATAAACCAAATAAAATAATTCACTGGGGAAAATAATACCTATTTAACAAACGGTGCTGGGAGAACTGGTTAGCCACATGTAGGAGACTGAAACTGGACCCACACCTCTTACCACTTACAAAAACTGACTCATACTGAATAAAATTTAAATTTAAGACATAAAACAGTAAAAACTCTAGAAGAAAGTATGAGAAAAACACTTGGACAATATCAGCCAGGAAAATATTTTATGAAGAAGATCCCTTTGACTATTGCAGCAACACCAAACATAAATAAATGAGACATGATCACGTTAAGAAGCTTCTGCATAGCTAAGGGCACAACAGCTAAACCAACAGACAACCCTCAGAATAGAAGATATTTGCATACTATAAATCTGACAAAGGGCTGATAGTTAAAATCTATAGAGAATTCAAATTAATCAACAAGAAATGAGCAAATAATCCCATCTATAAGTGGGCAAGAGATATGAACAGAACCTTCTCCAAGAAGACAAATAGCCACTAAACACATGAAAAAAAAATTCTCATCATCCCTAATCATCAGAGAAATGAAAATCAAAACTACCTTGAGCTTGATAACTAGAATCTACAGAGAACTCAAGCAACAACAAAAAAAAAGCCCAATAATCCCCTATATCAATGGGCAAGTGAGATAAACAGAAACTTCCCTAAAGAAGACAGACAAATGGCTAATAAGTATATGAGAAAAATGCTCATAGTCCCTAATTATCAGAGAAATGCAAACCCAAACCACCCTGAGATATCATCTAACTCCAATAAGAAAAGTCCACATCTGTCCCAAAGTCCCAAAGCTGCAAATGCTGGAGTGGATGTGAAGAGAAGAGAACATTTTTACACTGCTGGTGGGATTGCAAACTAATATAGCCCCTATGGAAAGACGTATGGAGAATCCTCAAAGAGTTAAAAATAGACCTTCCATTCGATCTGTGATCCTTCTCCTAGGTATCTACCCAGAAGTAAAAAAATCATTTATCATTTTACCATAAGGATATTTGTACCAGAATGTTTACTGCAGCTCAATTCACAATTGCCAAGATGTGGAATCAACCCAACTTCCCATCAACCCATGAATGGATTAATAAACTGTGGCATATATATATTATTCAATCATAAAAAAAGATGGAGACTTTACACCTTTTGCATTAACCTGGCTGGATTTGAAGAATTCTCTCTAGTAAAGTGTCACAAGAATGGAAAACAAGTAGTTTCAATAGTAATATGAAACCAGTAGATGAACATCTACATGCCCATATGAGAGAAAAACACTATTAAAGTTGGGGGAAAAGAGAGGAAGAAAGAGGGTTGGTAATCTCTCACCTAAAGGGTACAATGTAGGGGTATATGGCACATCTCCTGGCTCAACTGCCACTTGGACAAATGCAAACAATGTAACCTAATATCCTCATATTAATATGAAAAAAAGTCAAATAAAAACAATTTTAAGGATTACAAAAATAGAAGGAAGGAAATTACTGCGACTGAGAGAAAGCTTCAACCACAAGGTCAGCGAGTATCTCAAGGTTAGGCAATAAAGAGATTTTCTTTTATAAGGAGAAGTAAGCAAGGCTTTCAGAAAGAGCTCAGCATGCAGCAGCAAGATGGGTGGATAATATCAGACAAGTGAGTGAGAAACATCTTGTCCTGCAGTCAGATTCTAAGAAGAGGCTGTACATTTCAAAGCTGGCTGAGGCTGAGGATGGATGAAATTTCAGAGACCTGAGGAGAAAAGATGCCAGGTTAAAGTTGAGTTAAGTCACTTTAGGTGGCATCTTGTCCAGATTGCTCAGTAAAGACTAATAAGTCAGCGATCATTTATGAGATACAGAGTGAGTGTTTGGAAGGTCTTTACCCCTGTCCCCAGAAAAACAAGGGGGTCGTGGTGAGTCCTATCTCAGTCACGTGGGAAAGAGGGCTTCTTTCCCTCTTTCCCAGAGCTCAAAGTGTTGAGTGAGAAGATTTCTTAGTCATCACTATTTCCCAGGAACACAGGACCCAGGCTCAGTATCATGAGTAACGTGGTTTAATAAGACAGAGAGCTGGAGTGGGGCTGGGCAGATTAATACTAGTGCTCTAAGACCAGTGCTAGCTTTGAGCCTAAGTTTACCCTTCCTAAATTCAGGTGTAAGTCAGACACAGGCCTGACTCAGACATCAATGAAAGTACTCAAAAAGAGGTCTATGCTAGGTCTTAAAAAGAATGAAACACTGCAGCGGTATAAGGTATTTACTGAATGTAAATCTACCACCTGATAGAAATGGCAGAGGAGGCAAAGAAGAAGCTTAACTTTTAAATTTTTAGGAGACAAAAAGTAGTATTGAGATTATAGGCAAGTACATGTGATAATATGCACTTAAGAGCCAAATTATATGTTAGAAAATATAACCCTAGAGAAATTCAAGTGACTGGAAGCCCACTAAGGACTAGAATAAAAAGTAAAGTGTTTCTGGAGGAAGAGAAGTTTGACATGGACTTAGACAGAAGGGAATTTTGCTTGAGAGGAGGCAAGCATAGGAAAGCTGTTTGTAATATCTAAGGGTCATAAAATGGCCCGCTTATCTTCCAGGAATCTGGTATATCAGTCTGCTAGTGCTGCTGCAGTAAAATACCACAGACTGGGAGGCTTCAACAACAGAAATGCATTTATTTTCTCACAGTTCTGGAAGGTGAAGTTCAAGATCCAGGTCCCAGCAGGGTTATTCTCTGGGGAGGCCTGTCTTCTTGGCCTATAGACGGCCTCACTGTGTCCTCGTATGGCCTTTCTTCTGTGCATATGTTCTTCTGGTGTCTCTTCCTCATAAGGGCACCAGGCCTATTATATGTAGACCCTACCTTTAGGATTCCATTTAGCCTTAATTATCTCTTTTAAGGATCTGTCTCCAAATGTGGTCCCATTTGGGGTTAGGGCTACAAGATATAAATTTTGAAGGAATACAATTCAATCCAAAGCAGCCTAGGAAATAAGAATAAGAAGTAGAAAGGAGGCCAGTATGGAGATGGCATAAAAATGAGGCTTCTGGGAAATGACTTGGTATACTCACCACACTTGTGCACTAAAGACAGCTCCACCCCAGGTTCCCCATTCCACATGATCAATGAGTAGGGCTCCTATGCCTTTACCCTCTGAATGAGTGAGTGACAAGGGGAAATTAAATACTTCATACTTAAAAGAGTCAAGATCCACTTTCCAAAACACTCTCAGGAAAGCCTAATGTAATCCATGTAGTATTTCTGAATATATTGTTGAAACTACAGAGAAAAAGATAACAGGAAGGTTTTCTGCACTGAAAACTGGCTAAGAGGAAAGATGAATGCACCCCAAAGACAGCTCCTTGACCACACGCCTCAACACCCTGTAGCTGAATTCGTCTTAGTGCACAAGCCATTTACCATCTTGACTAGAGAAAAAAACTGCCTGTTCAGAGAGAGAAAAAAGCAAAAGATTCACTATTTTTTTTTTCCTGACTTGTTATTCTCACTTGGGGAGAAAGTACCTTTCAAATGTATTGATTTTTCTGAGCCATGAGTTTGGAAACATTAAAAAAAAACAAACTTTAAACATGGAAAATGAAGGGCCTGTCTATAGTTTATGGAGGAAAATAATAGAATGCTACAAAATAGCTCTGATGTCCCAGGAAAGATGGCAAATGCTTGTGTAACTACGGAGCACTTGTTCATCATTCTCTCTGGAATCCTCCATTCCCCCCAAGATCCTCATATTCATTAAAATGGTGGTTCTCTGCCAGGGGCAATTTGGACACCCAGAGGACATATAGCGAATACTCTGGACTTTTGGCTATGTCTAGGGATTGGGCTTGCTACTGGCATCTAGGGAATAGAGATTGGGGATAATGCTAACCATCCCCCAATGAACAGGGCAACGTCCTACTAGTATCTAGCCCAAAATGTCAATAATGCCAACTTGAGAAACTGTGCAATTAGAAAAGAGATTTGAGAAAAATAAGGCTGACACAGAAATGCGACACACTGGGCAGTGGCTTTTCAGGGCAGCTGGCAGTCTCTCACCCCTCTGGTTCTCCTGAAAATTCTACATCCACAAAGAATTGACCAAGCCAGATAAAGTCTAATTTTATTGGAAAGTATGGAGCTCTGTAAAGCTGGTTTGGAGAATGTCCTGAGGAACTGAGGCAAAAATCTGAGCTTCCTTGTCCTTTCCCCTTGGTTGGAGGTAGCTGACCACACAGAGCAGGCCTGATCTCCCTCATCTTCCCAGGAGGTGGCAAGGAGCTGGCCCATCTACTGCCACACTGAAATACTACTCCAATCCTGCTAACCAAGAGAAGTGAAGAACATCCACTCCATGAAAACATGTGTGTAGGTGAATAAGTATTGCTCTCCATCACCAAACCCCATAAATGTCAAAAATCTACTCGTTTGCACAGATAAATTGTATAGCAATTAAACACTTCCAATACTGGGAGGCAGTTTGTGGTTCTCCCAATTCACAGTACACTGTCTCTTTGACTCAATCTCCTACCATTCTATTTCCCACTCATTCTTCTCCAGACACAATGGTCTACATGCTCTTCCTCCAGCGTGTCAAGCATGTGTCAAACACACTAGCACGAGCATGGCATTTACATAACCTCCGTTAGAATGTTTCACCCAGAAATCCCTTACTTCATTCAGATTTCTGCTCAAAGGACCCTCACTGACCTCTCACTGCTGCACCTCCCACACCCACAATTCCGTAAGCATTTACTCTGACTTACTCTCCACATGGCACTCACCATACCCTGTGGTTTTATGTAGGAACCTGCTACTTGTTTCCATCCTACCCCTACCCTAGAATAGAGGGTCCATGAGAGCAGGGACCTTGTCTGATTCTTCACTGCCTAGAGTGCTACCTGGAGTATCATCATAAACACTCAATAAAAGTTTGTTAAATAAATGTCTAAATGTCTTTCTATTTTCTTGTTCTCTCTCCATTTCCCTCCTGTTAGCCTTTTCTAAAACTCTGAAGCCTACTGTTTTCTGATTTTTATTTTATCCATTTTTATTTCTTTGACAAAGTACTAAACTAGTCACTGTTATTAACTACTTTGTTAGCCTTTGGAGCTAGTTTGCTGAACTTTCAATAAACAAGTACTAACCAGTCATTATAGCTCATAGCTGGGGGCGCCATGAGAAACACAAAGAAGAATGGGAGGGAGTCTGGTCTTGTCCTGTGGAGGAAAAATGGGAGAGGGCTGCCTTCACACTGATGCTTTACCGGAAGGACACAGATCTGCATGGTGATGAAGGGCCATGCTGTGGAAGGGCACACAGAAGCCAGCTTCAGCTTCTGGAGATGATGAAAGGTTTCCTGGGAAAAATGGTATTTGAAAAGAAACTCAAAAAACAGGCAGAAACAGAAAGAAAGACTGCCCAGGTAGAATTATAAGAAAATCAATGGGAGATATATTAGCCTGAAAGGGTTTGATGATAGGGCAGAGAGATAAAATGGATAAAACAGCCTGACTCTCAATGCATCAACTATAATAAGATGGGACAATAGGTCTAAACCTTCATGCCAGCATGACTGTGATCATAGTGATAGCATCGATGCCATTAACAAAAGTCAGAAGGGGGCGCCTTTGGGGTGAGCAGTGATTAGTTTTGGTTTCTGTCATCTTATTTTGAGTGTCCAGAACAGGCCCATGTGTGGTGGAGCCCTATCCCTGGCTGGGGATCTTCATGGCTTTGCTCCACAGTCCTCCTAGAAATTCTATGAGCCAAACAATATCATGGCCTGAGTTATTTTTTCCGCATAAGGTAGCCAGAGTGGATCGTGTAGTTTACCAGTAGACGCCTGATTAATAGAAAGGCTGTGAAGAAAAAGCTTTCTCACTTTATTTCTCTAGCACCTCAACTAACTCTAAGTTGGATCACATGAAATGGCCGTTTTTATAGGTCAAGTGGTTAAAGATAGGCAATTTTGTGTGAGTGCTACTGTGGCAAGCATATACTCCAGAATCAAAGAAACTTGGGTTTAACCCTAGCTCAGAATTTATCAGCTACGTGATTTATACCAGGGGTCCGCAAACCTTTTAAACAGGGGGTTCAGTTCACTGTCCTTCAGACCATTGGAGGGCCAGACTGTGGGTCCCGGGATGAGTCGGCTGCAAAAACACCTGGCGGGCAGGATAAGTGTCCTAGGCAGGCCACATATGGCTGGTGGGCTATAGTTTGAGGACACCTGATTTATACTCTCTAACCCTGATCTGAGTGTTTTACAGATGTTGTGAAGAGTAAAAGAAAGATACATGGAAAGCATGTAGCACAATGCCAGGCACATCCCATCTTTCTTCCCTCCTACTATGGAGAATATCACTGCTTCCTTGATATTTCTCCCTTCTACACCATCACCATCAGCCACTTCTCTTTGCAATCATGCTCAGGTCTTCAGTATTAGGACAAAACTTGCCATTTTCCTCAGGCTTTTACCAAACTTTGTGAGCTCTGTCTCTGCTTCCTGGGGACCCATACCACCCACAACTCCTTGAAGAAGTGCAATTGCCCTCACAACCCTCCTGACACAATCATCCCACACATTATCAGTGATGTCCAGATGAACATAGTTAGTGATCCTTTCTCAATTGCTGGCCCTTTTGATTTCTTTGAATTATCTGATACTGTCATCATTCTACTCTGTCATAAAACCCCTCCAAGGTGTCAGGACTTGAAGTCATCTTAGGGAGCACTTCCCTGCCTACAACAGGGCAGCCACCAACTCACGCTGCATTTCCCTCCCAGTAGCTCTCACATCTTACTCCACATAGTCCCACCACATTTGTTTGTTTAAACATTTGAATCAGTCTCTGCATATATCTAAAATTTGGCATGAAAAGAAGAGCATGTGAGTAAATAATGTTTTTCAATATCCAACTAAATTAGTGGGTAGAGGAGGGAAATTACTAACTCAAGTACAAGAGGGATGGTTCAGACAGCAGTGTGGGAGTGCCTGGAAACTACAGTAGAACCTCTGTAAGTTGACCACCCAAGGGACTGTAACAAACTGGTCAACATAAGAACCTAGGCCTACTGTACTGATACATACATGTGGTGCATGTCTGGGCTATGAGAATTAGGTCAGCTTAAGGAGGTGGTCAGTGTAGGGAGGTGGTCAACTATGGAGGTTCTACTATAGGTATATTGAAGGAATTGCTAACTCAAGATCCATGGCTGAGAATCTTGCCATGGGCATATGCCTGACCATCACACATATGGGTCTTATTCAGGGAGAGGATAATAAAGAAGGGAAACTATTCAAGAAAAGGAGAATTACAAACAAAAATAACTGGCTCCCCACTTCTGAAGCCTTATCAATGCCATGTATATGGCCCCACTATCTCCATGGACCACACATGGAAAAATCAATCCCTGGCACCTTATACAAGCCTGATAGTGGCCATTACTTTCACTTTAAGCTTTCTCCATTAAATAAACTCCTCTGAGTCTTAGAATCTAAGACATAATTCACCCCAAAACATAGTTTCCGTGAAATCCTTGAACTACATAGTCTTATTGTTAAATAAATGCCTTAAGTTTGGACCTGTCTTTATCTCAGATTGTTGACTGCATAAGTTTCTTAATTTTCAATTAAATTTATTTCTTAAAAAAATTTCTATACAACTAAATTTTTTTTTCCAAGAACAATTTGAACTTAGGTGAAATCTTCAAAGCTCGTTACATGCTTTTTGAAGAGTTTGTTTCTCTTTTTGAAAGAGAACACAATTTTCATGCCATTTGTTTTCAATGCTTTCATCAAAAACACCCAGAAGGATTTCATCATTATTCTCCTTGAACAAATCAGATAAATGTTATTGCTACAACTTGGCATAGGGACATCTATTTTAAAATTTGTGGAGTATGTTAATATGAAGATAATGTATTCAGATATGCTTTTGGTGATAATTATTCTAATTGGGGCATCTTTTTATCTTTTTTTTTCAAAGATAACTGGATTCTTCTTATTCTCTCTTTTTTCCATCATTCCTAATATAGCAGCACAAATCTTTTCTTCAATCTGCAAGATGGAAAGTTTTGTGAAGGACTATATTTTCTTTTTTCCAGTGAAAGTAGAATCATTTCTTGGAAGAAAATGAAATAAGAGTCAACAGAAAATGAGGCTAAAATCACCTTGTCAGGAATGATTGAAGGCTACTGAGAAAATGAAGAAGGAAAAACAGAAGCAAACATTCAAATGAATATAAATGGATCGAGCCAGCCTGCAAAGAGAAGCAAATAGGTCTCCGAGGAAAACAGCAAGAAGCAAATGTTTAGAAAGTACACAAAACACTCTGCTCAGCTCTTCTCACTTCAGTGCGCTTCCTGCCATGTTCTTGGTAAACTTAGACTCTTTCTCTGATCACTAGAGCGCCATTCTGTCTTTCCTAGAGGGTAAATAAAACTGATAAATACTTGGGAATGCCCACCCAGGGATGGGGGCTGGACAGCACCCTGAAATGTACTAAGCTATGAGTAGACATGTTCAGGTCCCAAACCTTCTTCACATTGTCTGTAGAAGGCAAAAGTGCTTCCCTTTAAAAAATTAAGACAACATAGGCTCAGTATTTACCAAATAGTAATACGAACCAAATAAGTTTAAACCAGCAAGTGATGGATACTAAGGAAGATAACAGCATGATGAGGTCTAGACATGAGTGTCCAAGAGATGTTAAACCAAACTTAGGACCAAGGACTTGATAAGCATTTTGTAAATATAAGTTAAATGAGCAAATGAAAGAAGGAAAGAATCTGGTAGTAGGCCAAGTCAGCCTGGCCAACAGAATTAAGAAAGTGAAGCTTGAAATCTTTGTTATAAGATATTCCAAACAAAATCCTGAACCTGCAACATACCAGTAGCTGGTATGTTGTTAAAGGAATGTTTGTTAACGGAATGAACCCATCCAGTCAACAGCAGCTACACAGTTTGTAAAACTCAGTACAAAATGAAAATTTAGGGCCTCCTGCTCAAAAAGCAAAAAAAAAAAAAAGTGCTATTAAGGGTAGACAATATAAAATTTTTCTTCTTTTTTCCATACTCTTGCAATTTGTCATGTTTTTATTTGCTATATAATATTGTTCTAAGTCAATGAAAATAAAAGTTTTACATTTTAGCATGAATTTTACCATGCATCTTTATATGTGGTAATGCTAGTTTTAAATGCAAATAGAAGAGCAGTTAACTAGTAAGCAGAATCATCATACACACATATACATTTCATTCTTAACTAAAATGGTGGAAACATGGCTCAAAACTAACTCAATAATGTGTTCTTCCCCCCCCCCCCACTTCTCAACATGTGCACATTATGCAAACACTCTACCTTCAACTCACTGATTAATGAGGAAAATCTAACAGGAAAAGAAATGATAAGAGGGATATCTTCCCTTTTCCTTCTGGTTTCAGTGGGTATGGTTGGCTAAGACAGGAAGTAATACAAATAAGAAAAAAAGATATGGCAGGGTTCTTTGGTTGTTCGTGTTGCTTAGAGTAACACTGCCTTCTTTCTGCTTTCTAAGTAAGTTCTCATTCAAATAGAAACTGTCTTTGCTGAACCCACATGCATTATAAATCTTCAAGAATTCTATGCCCATGATAATACTGTATATGCCTATGGAGCAACAAGAATGAACAGACACACATCTCACATGTATCTCCTTTGCTCACAAACATGCTTCATTGTCCCCTCAGGCTTCAAGTTGTCAGCATGGCAAGTGAGGTTCAGAGGTCATAAGCCATTACAAAGATAATAAACCAAACCTAGAATGAGAGTTCTGTAATTCTTTGTTGAATGAAGGAGCGAATGCAGAGAAATAACAGGGAAGGAACCAGGAAGTAAAATTATTAATAATTCCGAGACAGCAACATCAGAGCACTAAGCCAAGTGTAGAGCCCCCTGAACACACAGCCCCCAAGCCACTGCATAGGTCGCAGGCACAGGGAGCTGCTCCTACATCCCCTAGACCAGGAAATTGAAAAGAGAAGACAGCAGGGAAGTAATGTATGGGCACAAGTCATTGTAAAATTGATATTAGTTACAGCACAGCTAACATTAAGCACTTTCTATGGCCAGGAACCCCCCAAAGTGTTTATATGCATTAATTTATTTAATCTATATAACTATCCTATGAGGGAAGAAAAGATGTCATGTCTAATTTGATGGAAGACACTGCAGCACAAATAATTATGCTAAAAATTAGCAGAGGATTACAGCACAAGCAGTCGAGTTCTAGGACTGATGCTATTAATCACTGTACAATACAGCTCAGTGCATTCACTGAGCACTTAAAAGATATTCTAAGTGGTTTGCCTGGGTAACCTTTAGGATCCCTTTCTAAAAAAGAGTGATACTACTTAGCTGATTTCACAGAAAGAGAAAACTATGACTTAAAGAGAGTAAGTTATTCATCTATTTTCGAAAATCCAACAAGTACTGGAGATAGGACTCAAATTTAGGTCAGTCTAATTCTAGCAATTATGTTCTTAATCATCATACTAAGTCCCTTCCAAGGAGCTTATGTCATCTCTGGAAGATAATAACCTAGTAAGAGAGAGAGCCACATGCTGAAATCACCACAGTATTAATCCAATGTCATAAGTAACATCATTCCTAAAGGATATTTTCAGAGTAAAGTCCTGACTGTCATACAAAAATGAATTGAACATGTGTTGAATATTTTATTTAACTCATTAATTAGGGAAGACTCCAGTAAAATACAGTATAACCTCCAGAGTTGACCAACTCCCTACATTGATCACCTCCTTATGGTGACATAATTTTCACAGATCAGACATGTACCACATATACATATCAATAGAAGAGCACTAGTTCCTTATGTTGACCACCTCTGTATGTTGACCAGTTTATAGTCCCTTGAGTAGGCAGCTTATAGAGATAGGATCTACTATATATAAAACCAATTCAAAGGATAATCTAAAGAAAAGACTCGTGTCATAAATACTAAAATAAATTTGCTAAGATATGAAACTGATTAATATCCACATGACAAGGACCTATTACATCTCCATTGGCCAAAATTTGTTTGCATGTTTTGGGACAAGAATACTTTTCATTACTGTCAGTTTTCTGTACCTTACAGACTTGTAAAGTAGCTTAAAGACAATGAAAGAGATGATCCTCAGAAATGTACAGGAGGTCCTGAACTGATGTTGATTTATATGTATAATGTTGTAGATTCCGGGCCTGACCCACACTCTATATGGAATTTCAATGTTGTCACCATGTCAGAATGGGTTTCTCTGAGTACTCTGATTTCTGCTCTTATTTCAAAGATGTGTATGTGAAGTAAATTGAAGCATCCACAAGGTCCCAGTCCAAGAGAGTGTGGGTATGTATGAGTATGCCCTGTGATGGGCTGGTGTCCTGTCCAGGGCTGGTTCCCACCTGTGCTCTGACCTGCTGGGATAGACTCCTGGCCACCTGTAACCCTAAACTGGAATAAATGGCTAAATAGATATCTTATTTCTTTTTATTAATCTTTATTAAACATATGTATAGTTCACATTCATTTCAATATTTAGTATTAGAAGTGTTTTTGTTATTTAGCAGTCTGATGATGTTTTTATGACAATATGCCATATGAAACTAACTTTTGTATCAATTACCCAATAGTAAAATTGGTTTCATTATACAACCTTTTGCTTGAAGTCACAGTTTCCAAGAACCTTACAAAGATGTTGGGTGGAGACTAACCGTACTCTAGATGTCTCCTAGCTTTCTATGTGAAAGAATACCCTACCAGTAATCTTGTAATCCACTTTTCTTTCACAATTTTTTTCTCTATTTCTCTGACAAGTAGAGAATTATTCTTTGCCTCTTTGTCTTTTTATTGAACTCTCTGGACAAACTCCACCTCTCAAGGGCACAGATACTTTCTCCTTCACTGATCCTGAGGAAGACTCATGGTGCTGAAGGTCATAAATTCATAATGACCCCCTGAATCCTCAATATAGCCTTCAGGTATCCTACTGCATTTCCATGGTCATTTTACTGTCCCATTCTATATTAAAATTTATCAAAAATTTTCCTGTCTCATAAAAACTCTGATCAAAATAACTATCAAAATATTTAGCTACAGTAAGGTGTAGATACCCACTGACCAGAACAGGGACTGTGTGCAGCTTTATGCTAGACTCTAGGATTATATGAAGGTCTAGGGATGCTGGACAAGAGAGTATAAAAGTAAAGACATATGGGGAGTCAAAGTATAGCTTAGAATATTCAATATTTTATCCACCAGTATGGCCAGACTTCTCCATGTCTCCAATTCACCCACTTCTACAATTTCAGCAGATGATCTCACCTCCTACTCCACAGAGAAAACTAAAGCCATCAGCTCTCAATTAATAAGGTGCCCTCTTACCACATCTATCCCAACCCTGTCTCATTCTTGAACATAGAAAGGATTCTGTACAGCATGTAAAAAGTATAAACAATGTCAATTATAAACAGGAAAATGGGAGAGAAAAAAAGAGATAAGATTGAGTTTTAAAAAATACAGTTATAAGGAGGAAGGGAGGGGAACACTGAAGAGTAGATACTACTGGTTTGTGTGTTTTGTTTCATCAAAACTACAGAAGTGACGAGACTGATCAAACACATATGGGTCCCATAAGAGGATCTTCAAGGAAATTTTGTTGTGAGTCACTTCAAAAGGTTGAGAGAGTCACCTCCTAGTAGAAGTGTACTAGGGAGCCTGATTATACATTCCATCAGAATGAATCCAAGGGATATTTTCAGTATATAAAATGCCTCAAAATAAGAATTTTATGTGTGTTTCTGATATGTAGAGAAATTGAATTTAGTTTTAGTTTGAGGACATCGCCAAGATTCAAAGGACCAGAAACGCTAAGAAAACTTTTTATACTTCCATGTAGCAGATAAGAATAAAAATTCTGTTCATCTCTTCAGAAGTGAAAGAGATTCATATACAAACGGTGAATTTAGATGAAACTGTGAAAGAAACCACCTACAAGTAATGGACTAAGTACTAGACTTAGCATCTTCTAATAGGACCTCGAGAAATTTGATGTGGAACATTGAAATTTGGCATTCATTTTTTTTTTTTTTTTTGCAGTTTTTGGCTGGGTCTGGGTTTGAACCTGCCACCTCTGATATATGGGGCCAGCGCCCTACTCCTTTGAACCACAGGTACCACCCAAGCTGGCATTCATTTTCAAACACAATTTTAATAATTTTTTTTATTTTTTTATTAAATCATAGCTGTGTACATTAATGCAATCATGGGGTACAATGTGCTGGTTTTATGTACAATTTGAAATGTTTTCATCTAACTGGTTAACATAGCCTTCACAGCATTTTCTTAGTTATTGTGTTAAGACATTTATATTCTACACCTAGTAAAAAGTGCACCCTTGTAAGATGGACCCACCAATTACCAGTAACTCTTAAACTTGAGCTTGCTTCAGAGTTTTCTGGAGGGCTTACTAAAACAGAGATTGTTGGGCCCTATTCCCAGAATGTATAATCCAATATATCTGAGATATAACCTCAGAATTTGCATTTCCAAGAAGTTTCCAGGTGATAGTGATACAGCTTTGAGAACCACTGGCCTAAACTATGTCTATAAATGAAATACTCCAAGGGAAAAATACTTATTTGAATGTATGGAAAGGAAATAAAGGCAAATTAAAAAAAAAAAAAAACAACTACATCTGGAGAAATAATTCCTAGGAGCTTCTGACCAAATGTAATACTAATTAACTCAGTATATCAGGTGAAGAAAATAAAATGTCCTTCTCAAAGTCTGTTTGCTGTAATTTTCCAAGCTGCATCATTTGTTTTATAGTTCATCCCCTATTTGTTTAGCTTTTATGGTTTTTGCCATTTCTCTAGAGTTCTTTTTCTCTTACACTAATGTCCTTCAGTGGATTACCTGACACCTGGTTGAGCCTTCTTCTTCCTGATTCTTGGACCTTGTCCTGGCCACATAGATATGACTAGAATCAAAAAGTTGCTGATTCTCCTGGATTCTTTGGGCTGTTTTGGTTTCAACCCCAGCTGATTTCAACTCACTGGAAGACCAAGCTAACAAAGAGTGGACATTCTAAATTAAAGTCAGACAATTGAAGAAGCACACACTCAGCTCAGAATATACCCAGTCTTATTCCTGCAGGGTCAACGTGATGCCAAAGGGTTATTTACCTGACTGGCTCTGCTGTTATTTCAGAACGCAGACTATTCAAAGATCTAAAATTGCAAAGAAAAACAAGAGAGAGAGAAAAGAAAAAACATCATAGCTACCGCTGTCTTAAGGAAAAAAAGAGTCAACAAAAAAAAGGAGGTGAGTGGGAATGTGATTTTGCTAAATGTGTGGGAAAACAACCATTCAGAAGCATGCACAACTAAAACTTAATGAATTCCTCTGTCACCTGATTCAGAATTAAGTAAATTGTGTTTGGGGAGGGGACAGTGGGGGGACAGAAGAAGAGTAGTGGCTTAACTCAGCATAAATAGATCTAAAACAACAGAACTTGTCAGTTGTTTTGAAAGTTCAAATAATGAAGTTGAAATGTTAGGAAAAAAATTTCTAGCCACTTAAAGTTGGTTATATCTCTATCTCATATAACTCTCCTGAAATAAACAAAACTCATTCTAAGAGATTTTAAGTATTCTGTGTTGGTCAGTTTTATGTGTCAACTTTAGTAGGTTACAATCCCCAGTTACTAAAATACTAATGGAGGTATTGCTGAAGATATGTTGCAGATGTGATCAAGGTCCCTAATCAGTTGATTATTTAGTAACCTGGGCCTTACTAGGAGAACAGATGCTTCCCTGAAGATAAAGTTCTGCCTGTAGATTACAGCAGCATCAGGTTAGCCCAAGAGTTTTGGGCTCAGTGTCCTGCCTAACAGACTGTCCTGTGGATTTTAGACTTGTCTAGCCACCCCCACAATCACTGGAATCAATTTCTTACAATAAATTTCCTAGTGTCTATTTTGGCTATGTTTCTTCAGTTGAATCCCAACACTTTCCTTTTATAACTGATCATCGTATTGCATATCTACATCTACATCTCACTAATTCCCACAGGTCAGCATCAATTATCCACTGTCTAATAGATCAATATGGCAAAAGGCATAACCAAGTAACCACGAATAGTAGAGAATTTCCAATTAAGTAGTTATAGCCTATCTTCATTTAAGTAAGCAAAGAATTTTTTAATAGATGAAAAGCACTGGGTACTGATCATGGGAACAAAAATTTTTTAAATTATGCAGTTTATGGAATATGCAGAAACATACTAGAGAAAAATTTCACTATAAAAATGGAATTTGATTGCCAGAAACTTAGTGAGCAAGATCCTAGCCACCCTAAGAGTAGAATAATAATAAATGTAACTAAATTTGGAGCATTTACATTGCTAAGCGGTGTTCAAAGCACTTTATAAATAGTAATTAAGCCTCCTAACACCCTAAGGAAATAGATACCATAATTATTCCCACTTTATAGATGTGAAAACTGAGGCAAGAATGATTAAGAAATTTGCCCCATAACACTGTGACAAGTGACAGAACCAAAAGGCAAACTCAGTTTGGCTGTAGAATCTGCGCTCTCCATCCCAGATTGCCTCATGAGTCCTGGGAGCAGGAAAAGGCAGTGGCATGACAATGGGGACATTCAGAATGACCATTGCCTTTACTAAGTAGAATGCCAGCATGAAGAAAGGGACCCATCCTTAGTCTCACCCTCACCTGGAGCAGATGGTCTGCTAAATGAGCAGTACCAAACATAAAAGAGGCTGCCAGATGACAAATAAGGAAATGAAATCCTTCTCTCTCACCTCCACAGTGAGTCAGTCATCCATTCCTCTTCAGAATGCTGTCCCACTTGAATATTTCTTAAATATATCCCCTTAGTCCCTCAAAGGCCTTTTTATCTGTATGGCCACAAGAGCATCCTAAAACAGTCTCCCCCTACCCACTTGGTGCCTGTGATCTGTCCTCCACAATGGAAACTGGAGTAGACCTTTAAAAAATTTAAATATTCCATTCACCCTCTTCCTATTTGCCTGTGGCTTTCCATTGCTTTTGTTTGTTTTTGCTCTTAATATTTTATTAAATCATAACTGTATACATTTAATACATTTATGGGGTACAATGTGCTGGTTTTATATGTAATTTAGAATGCTTATATCAAACTGGTTAACATAGCCTTCACCTCACTTAATTATAGTGTTAAGACATTTATACTCTACTTTTAATAGATTTTACATGTACCCTTGCAATATGCACCATAGGTGAGGTGCCACTGATTATCCTCCCTCCACCCAATCACCCTCTCCCTTCCCCTTCCCCTCCTCTTCCTTCCCTCATCCTATAGTTGTGTTTTATCTTTCATATCAAAGTGTGGGTGATTATATATTGGTTTCATAATAGTACTGAGTACACGGGATACTTTTCTTCCATTCTTGACATACTTTACTACAAAGAATATGATCCAGCTCCATCCATGTAAACATAAAAGAGGTAAAGTCTCCATCTTTTTTAAGACTGCATGATATTCCATGGGTACACATATACCACAATTTGTTAATCCATTCATGGGTTGATGGGTACTTGGGCTGCTTCTATGACTTGGCAATTATGAATTGGGCTGCAATAAACATTCTGGTGTAAATATCTTTGTTGTAAAGTGATTTTTGGTCTTCTGGACCTAGTAGAGGAATTATAAGATCTCACGGTAGGTCTACTTTTAGTTCTCTAAGTATTCTCCAAACTTCTTTCCAAAAGGAACATATTAGTTTGCATTACCACCAGCAGTGCAGAAATGTTCCCTTTTCTCCACATCCATGCTGACATCTGTAATTTTGGGATTTTGTTATATGGGCTAATCTTACTGGAGTTAGATGATATCTCAAAGTGTTTTTGATTTGCATTTCTCTGATAATTAAAGATGATGAGCATTTTTTCATGTGTCTGTAGGCCATGTGCCTGTCTTTTTTCAGAGAAACTTCTATTCAAGTCTCTTGCCCACAATGAAATGGGATCATTTGTTCTTTTCTTATGAATAAGTTTGAGTTCTCTGTGGATTCTCGTTATCAAACCTTTGTCAGAAACATAACCTACTTTTGGATTATTCTCAGGATCCTGCCTGTGGCCTGCAGGGCCCTGCAAAACTGGCCACTCCGTCCTCCCCAGACTTTTCTCCCTGTGCTCATCTCACTCTGAACAAGTAGTTTCTTATCCCTCCAACTCACTAGGAACCCAGTAAGTTCTTATAACCTTTACCACTACTGGTAACTAAGTGGATTTTGTATGACTGTTTAATATGTGACTTCTCTGTGAGCGTGTAAACTGTGTAAGAATCAGGCCCGTCATACTCATTATCACATCTCCAGTGCCCAGCCACGTCTGTCACAGAGCAGCCTTCAGTAAGTATCTGTTGAATAGATGAATCTTTTTGCTACGATGAAGACATTTCTAGTCACAGAAGTACTTCTTTCCCTCTCTCCAAAATGAACAAAATGAAACCATTGGAGAAAAAAACCTCTTCTCTCCTTTATCTGGAACTAAAGGAGCTTTGGGAACAGTCTCTGACACAACACAGCTCAACTCCAAACACTAGCCACATAAAAAACACCCACCTTAAGGATGACAGAAGACAAAAATATCCCCAGACAATGGCAACATTTTTATAGTTATTTTTAAAAGTGCACAATTTGGGGAATCAACAAAAGCCCGCAGTGGGTTGTGACAAATTCTGTAAAGTTTGCAAAAAGTAATTTATTCATATTCTCATTTATTTGCATGTATGAAAAGGGAATAATGAGAGTTAGAAAAGAGTGTTTTCAGATGAAAATCAACAGAGATAAAGTCTACTAAAGGCAATAAGATTAAATTAATTAGATAACATTCAAAACACACAAATATATCACAAGACATGTTTGACAAATTCCTCCAGAATTCAGTGGAAGATTGCAAAAAGACAAATACACTGAATGAAACACAGGTCACATGGGAGTTACCCAGAATATCCCATATGAAATACTTTAAGAGGAGAGAAGGTCCATGGGGGAAGTAATGGTCAAATAAACACAAGCAAAAAGTTATGGTCCAATTTGAAAGGGAAAAAAGACACAAATTTTCTTATAAAAAGAGTCCACTAAATATCCCTGTAGATTTATTTTAAAAATTTAAAGAGCCACAACTGTACAGATCCTGATAAAAGTTTTACATTTTAAAAAGATAGAAAAGGCTCTCAAGGACAGCAAAATAGATGAACGACAATGAAAACACAGGAATGTAATCAGTAAAATGTCAGCTTCTGCCTAACCAGCAGCTCTAACCTTACCGTGAAATTTAATGCAAATGTAAGTAATCCTGAAAAAGGTAAAATTCATACCTAAAAAAGACAGCACTAATAAAATTCTGTATCTAATGTTAGTTGAAACACATTTTGATGGCAGAGAAGACAGAGAGAAAAGCATTTCAAACTAGAAAAATGTTAGAGCTTAATGGATAAAAGAAACCACAGATATCTGGGTTCAAATTCCGGTTTTGCCAATTAATAGCTTTATGCTCTAAAGCACATGGCTTAACTTCATGGAACTTACTTTCTCCTAAGTAAATAGGGATAATAACACCTACAGGGCTCCTGCAAATATTAAGTAATACATGTAAATCTCTCACTTTGCTAACTGGAACACGGTGATCACTCAAGCTGCTTTAAAATGCTGTGTTGTGAATAGAGAGAGAGAGGATTACAAGTTCAAATAACCACTACAAGAATAAAAATGCCAGCTTGAAATGGAAAATTGCAAAGGAAACCTGAATAATAGGAAAGTGGAACTATTAAAAGAAAACTCCAAAGACTGAATAAAATAGGATAGACACACACAAAACAAACTTATCAGAGAAATAGCAATAAATTATAAATTCATATAGGTACAATTATAGTAGATGATTTTATATACCCATCTCTATTTTTGACAAGGAAATTAATATAATAGTAGAATTGTTAAGAGTTCTATACTAAACTTTGTACCTGCAGAGCATATATAATACTCACAAACATTTAGGGAAGATTTACATAATTGATCACATCCTAGGCTACCAATAAATTCTCAATAATTTCCTCAGAAATGTTTAGAAATCACCAGGGTGAGAGAGCAACCAAAAGGGTTAGATATTTTTGTTCTTTGTTGGTTCTCGGACAGAATCTTGTCTCCTGTGATGAGTCAGCTCTTGCTCAAACGAGAATAGATTCTCAAGAGGAACAGCAATGCTTGCTGGTCAATAGGATGACATTTTCTACATTAAGACTTTATTTTTTGTTTTTGAATTCCTCTCCAGTTATTGCATCCCCCAAGGATATTGAGAGAAAAACTCAGCAGCAGCCACCATTTTATTTGTCTAAGAGTCTTTAATACACAAAGTGACTTTCCAAGTACTATCAGATTAGTGAGAAATCTGCAACCCTGGTGTCCTACTTTCAAAAAGAAAAAGGGAAGGATCAACAAACAAGTCCTTATGATTCTTGGGCATCTATGTTGGCTTCCCTCTCCTATCAAATTAATACATCCTTCACATAAATTCCAATATATTTGCAAGTAACCTGTCTCTTAAAGGAGATGACTTTTATCAGATGCTCTCTGAGGATAAGTGAATTTGAAGACAACTCCTGTACCAGCCTGAGCATGTCATACTCACTCTCTCTTATTTACCTCATTCTTCTTTTCATGGCCTCTTTTTTCACCACGTGCCTTATTGTCCATCTTGGGCCTCTGTAATTTCCTAACTTCTTTACCCCCCATTGACCTCTATTACCTTGAACTTGCTATTCTCATGAAGCCCAATTTCACACTTGGTTATTTCTTATGGCTAAGTCTTATCCTTGGTTATTTCATATGGCTAAGTCTTATCCTTCTTCTTTTTTTTTTTTTGCAGTTTTGGCCAGGGTCAGACTTAAACCCGCCACTCCCAGTATATAGGACCAGTGCTCTACTCCTTGAGCCACAGGTGCCACCAGTCTTATCTCTCTTAATAAGCCTCATAGAGGCTAGAACTTGATACAGAATGATAAAGCATTGAATTAAATTTTATTTAATATTTTCCTCAATCAAATATTCAAAATACTTTGTCTTATTATCTATTTGCAGTTGAATTCAAGTTCCTTTAGACCTATGATTCTACAAAGGTGATTTTATTACTTGTTCTTACCTGACTTCTTCCATAATAATACTTCATTTACGTCTCAAATTTTCACAATGAAAAACTGTTTTAAATATGGGACAATCCATACTAAAAAAGCAACGCCACTTTCATTTGAAGCTAAAGAACTGAGCATGAGAGTAATTAACTTAAGGTAACCTAATTTTGGCTTTTAGCGTCTACATATTTAAGGTTTTAAATTTCTTTTTGGCCATGAAATCCCTATGTATCATAAGAATTGAGCAAGCATGTCTATTGAATTCATCAATGTGTCATGCTTAAAGCAAATACAATTTCAAAGGCTGTGAGATTAGAGAGACCTTACCTCGGATCATCAGAACAATCAAATATAAAGGCAAAGTGCTATTTGCAGAATGTTAAAACATTGAATGAACTCATTTTGAAGAATTACACTAAAATCTATTTAAACAATGTTTTTCAAGCTGGCCACAGAAAAAGGATAAAATAGAAAAAAATGTATCAGACTGATCAAAATAATAAGTGATGGAAGAAAAAATTAAAGACCCTTCTTTTAAGCATATCTTTTGGAGTTTAAATATTACTTTATTATCTCATTCTGATGTCTTTAGTCCTTTTAGCTCCTTAGGATGGAGGGTATCAAAAAGTATCCATCCATACAACAATCACTAAAAAAAAAAAAAAAAATGCTAAAGATATTAGAATGTTCAGTGTCTTTTTTTTTTTTTTTTTTACACAGCAAAAAGGCTAAGAAATTTCAAAATACCTCTCTAATACCAAGAACTCCTGAAATTGATAGCATGCCTGCATTTCAGGGAGGATTCTAGCACCATTTTTCACTCATCTTGTTACAAGTAAATTCTATCTATTAATCTAATATTTTACACTGTCTTCAAAGAGAAATTGGACTATCCCTTCTCTACTTTATAGAACCAGGTATCAAGAAATTGGGATAATTATATAAAAATCTGAGCTCCTTTATATCATCATTACATGAGATTCTTTCCTAAGTCCTTCTAAAATGAAGTCAGAGAATGTGGCCTAGAGAAACTGTCTCTGAAATTTGTTGAAACATGCTTTATGACCTAGAACATGTTCAGTCTCTATAAGTATCCCATGAGGTAGGACAAAAAAATTACTGTATTTTTTTCTCCAGTTGTTGGGAGCAACTCAGTGTTCAAAAAGTAGTCATTAAATCAAGATGGGTGATAATACTTTTCAGATGTTCTATATCCTTGTTGATTTTTATCTGCTTGATTTATCGGTTGCTGAGAAGGATAAATTAAATTCTCCCCATATTTTGTTTATCTGTCAATTTTTTCCCATACTTTAGTTCATTTTTGCTTTCTGTATTTTGAAGCTATGTTATTAAGTACCTTGAAATTAGACATTATTAATAACTTTTATCTTTCTGAAAAGTTGAAACTTTTGTTAACATATAATGAACTTTATTTCCAATAATGCTTTTTACATCAAAGTTCATCCACTTTTCCCAGTTAACATACCTATATTGTCTTATTTTTTTTATTTCCTGGCATATCTTTTTCCATCTTACCCCTTAGGAAAGAAAGCCTGAAGGCTGTTAGCAAGTGAGGGGATATAAAGAAGCTTGCCTGACCTCCCATCCATCAAGGCTGGGAACTCAGTTTTAAGGTTTGCTCTGGAGTCATCATGGCCAAGAAGGGGACATCTTCAGACGCTGGGAGAAAGGGTTAGGATTTTATTTTAGTTCACATTATAAATCCTACTTCTATTCTTTGGTGATTACCTGGGAAATTTTAACATGCATGCTTAATTTGCTAAAGTCTAAAGTAAACCAGTATTTTTACAATCTTCTCAAGAAACAGAAAGATCTTAGGATGTTTTTACTCCCATTACCCTCTTTCCTGACTTACAAATTATCTATAATTTATTTATACATGTATTATTAATCCAAATAATGAGATATTATTACTGGGATGCCAATGTGTGTTTAAGTCATCTGCCATATTTACTATCCCTTTGTTTCTCTATGCTCCATTTTCAGCAATTTCTTCAGAGATACCTTCCAGTTTACTAACTCATTACTTTCTTCAACTGCAGTACATGTAACCAACTATCGAACTTGTATAGAGTTTCTAGTTTAAATTGTTTTTTTTTTTCTAAAAATCCTATTCTGGTTCCTTATCAAATACCCCTGTTTTTACTAAACATATATTTCTTCAGCACATGTTCAATGTCCTTTTTCCATTTCCTTAGGCCATATTATAACATGGTTATTTTATCTTTGGTATCTGAATATTCCAAAATGTATATTCTTTGAAAGTCTAATTCTGCTGTTTGTTATTTTTGCTTGTTCTGCTCATCTTTTTTCATATGTTTTGTGATTTTTTTTTCAAATTGTGCACTTATATTCTTCAGAAAAGTATCTGAAGTCTTTGTTTAAAATGTTTCTCCAGAGAAATTTGTGTTGCCTTCTGTCATGTACCTGGAGGCCCTTTAAATTATCTACTTAGGTCTAGTTTTTTGTTTTTTTTTTTTTAGTTCCCAGAGGGAACGTGATTTTCATTCCCAGACTTATGTGACTATGGGATTGAAAGTAGGAATTTTCTGGAGCAATGAGTTTCCCTACTCTATGCAGAGCCAAAGGACAAACAGGCAGCATGTCCACCATGAAAGCATCTACTATACTTATGCAAGGTCAACCTGTAAGTCTATCAGAGTCTCTGATCTAACCTCTCCCCTGCTCTGACCCAACCTTTGTCCACCCATAATGTGACCCTCCTTGACAGATATCTCCAGGCAAAGGCCAGCTCCAACGCTCCTCATTTGCCTGTCTGTATTCATACTTGCTCATGGTTTCTGACCTATTATAATTTCCCTTACTTTACTGCCAGCTCAGCCATTTTTAAATACATTTCAATAAGCATTTTTTATTTTGGCAGGACATTCTCTCCAGATAACTAGCCCATTGTAAAATAGAAAATTAAAGTCAGCCCTGTTTAACTGTAGTTCTGCTGGAACTTTGGACTGGCCCCTGATGATTCTACTAATGTCATTAGGGGCCAAAAATAGATGTACACCAGCGATTTTGAATACTTTGCCTTTTTTTTTTTTTTTTTTTGAGACAGTCTCACTATGTTGCCCTCAGTAGAGTGCCGTGGAATCACAGTTCACAGAAACCTCAAACTCTTGGGTTTAAGTGATTCTCTTGCCTCAGCCTCCCATGTAGCTAGGACTACAGGTGCCCACCACAATGCCTGGCTACTTTTTGTTGTGGTTGTCACTGTTGTTTGGCAGGCCCAGGCCAGGTTCAAACCCGCTAGTCCTGGTGTATGTGGCTGGCACCCTAGTCACTGAGCTACAAGCGCTGAGCTCACTTTACCTATTTTAATAGGGAAATTCTAGAACTCTAGTCTGTGTTCTTCCAAGGATTGACTTGATGAACCTTGAGAATCTGGTGTGTTGGTTTTTCTGCCGTATGCATGAAAGTGAATTACTAGATGCCTTGCTTTCAGCAAAGCTATGTTGGGCAGGCATTACTTGCTCAATTTACAAAATAAACAGCTGGAATGGCAGGATGCACAAGTCATTACAAGCAGCGTACGTGGGACCTATAACTGGAGACTGAGAGCAGGTACTCTGGTCACTTCTCTCATAGCCTTTCATTCCTCTTTTAAAGATAGGTTTTTCAGTTTTCCCCCAAGCAACCCAGAACTGGTTAGTTTTTTGAGTTAAAAAAAACTGCCCTCAGAAATATCTAAGTTTATCACACAAGTGACTGATAAAAATTGGAGTAGGAATGCTGGGAACACGTTCTATAGATAAACATGAAGATGAATATTCCTTCTCAAATGTTAAAAAAAGAACAGGGCGTTTATTGATGGTGATGCCAGTGATAAGATGAAGAAAAATCCATTCATTTTGCAACAATTCCACCACCACTCTTGAATCATGAGTTGACAGCACACCAGCCACTTCAGATCTCTGTCTTGAAATTGTCACAGATCTATTATAATTCTTACTGCACCAGTACGATAATATCTCCTAAAGGATTCATTTGTCTTGACTAAAGGACAAAGAAACTAGTGGTTGGGAAAGGACATATTTTAATTGAGGTTGAATGCTTATATTTTTAGACAACGGTAGCAACAAGAAAAAAATATTACTGTAAGTTTTTGCTAGATATACCAGGACGTTAGCAAATTACCACACTCATTCTCATAAAATGTGTTCCCAAATAGCCCTCAGCCCGGGTCCCCATGACTATTCCTAGGGCTTCTCAGGGAAAGGGGACAAAATTGGTCAGAGGCTTGTGAGCTTCCTTCACAGGCAGTGCAGAAAGCGGCAGGAAACAGTGCACCCCTATAGCCCCTACTGCCCCTCCCTGTAACTCAGCCCTCTGGGTCTGTGAGATGTTGCTTTTCCTCAGCACTAGGGCACTCTAGCCAGAGCACCAAATAGCCAGAAGTGGCGACAGGTTTAGCCTTATCTTGTGAAGGTCAGAATCTTGCCAGCAGCTGATCAGACCCAAGATACAAGGAATGAAGTAAAGATTAAAAACGTGCCTCTACCTTGTTCCACTTGCCTCTGAGTCATACAAAACCAACACCAAGTCAGCCTGAAATCCCCTCTCACCAAGCCTCTGTCCTGACACTGCCTCTGTAATCAGAACAAGAAGATCATCATTCCTGGCTCTATTTCTGTCTTCAGCCTTGGATTTTTCAAATTGGCATCTCCAGAAAATACAGCCTCTCTCTCTCTCACTTAATGCAGATTACCTAGGCTAGAATTATAATTTCTCCTACTTTACAGCTATCATGCTGAAGGATTCCCCCTTCCTATCATGCATAAGGATGTAAAGGGTCACACAGGATAAGGGGAACAAATAATCTTATTTTCTTGCAGCACACTTGCCATCCTTACACAGGGTGCCACTTATTGTTATGCTATAGTTGGACACAGCACAATGGCATCTTAAGCCGCAAGATTGTTCAAGCTAACCATGAATCTGGATTAGTAGGGGCAAAGTCCTAAGTGACATTTCATTTGGACATCAAATTCAAAAGAAGAGTCATTCATGAATATAACAGCATTGCTAGGTTAGATCTTACTCATTTTACTCATTTGGAAGAGCTAGGATTCTGGGTGTCTTAATTCCTTTAAGGCACTGGGTTCCTCCACCCCCAAAGTTACAGGGAATAAGCAGGTAGGAAAGGGGGTCAAGAAGGGAGGTATACAGCTTGGGTCTCCCCTGTTTATAATCACTTGAAGTTTACCTTACGTTCTATGCCATCCCTGCTAGAGAGAGCTATGAACCCTCCACCCTCCATTTGGGAAGGACTCCAGCTTTTAAAATGAATTAAAATTTCCCAACTGCTCTTGTTCTGCATGCTGCTAGGTAACAACAACCCACAGAGATTTGTGTTTATTGCTGTTCAACTTCTGCACTGCTATCCTACATCCCATCATTCCACCAGACATTCGAGAGTGGGAAGCACAGCTTGGATATTTGCAAATGCCTGGGCAGATTTGGCAAAACACACCAGTAAGCATCTGATAATGTCCACACAGAGGATTCTGTGGGTCTCGTGCTGAGCAATCTGAGTCTGCTAAAATGAGCCTCTCTCCAGAAAAGACTCCATGTGACAAGCTAAAAGCAGATTCAGCAGCTTAGTAACCGGCTATAAAGACTTTATTGATGGAGGGAAGAGGCAGAAAACAGAAGGAGAAACTGTCTTCCAAAGGATCATTTTCCTAGTCAACTTTTTAATTTTAAAAATTATATGACCATTTTCAGAATATTTGCGAAAGGGAGAAAACAGTCATCCATAGCACCGACAGTGAACAGATTATTCTTGCTGAATTATAGTTTTTGAGATTTTTGTCCCTGTGGACCTGGTTTTCCACTGAGTGGCTATCGTTGGGGGCATCCCCTATGTCTAAGTCTTCCTATCACTTTGTTTTCCTGTGCATGGCCTTAATTGATGCTGACTCATTGTCTTCTAAATCTTTCTTTCTGAGGTAGTCTCTTCAGACAGAATCTACACCTCAGCACTTGTCTCATGGCCTTGAGCTTCCTCTGAATTGAAGTTATCCAGTTCCAAGGGCTCTTGACAAACTGCAAAACCGATGCTGCTGTCAATCTCGTTAGAAGGGCCTCTGTGTCTTTTTTTCCCTTTACCCATAAACCTTCCCACTCACGCACACCACAACAGCTTACTCCTGGAAGAGGAAAATAATAATTCTCTCTTCCTGGTAGAAAAAGCAATGAGTAACTGTTTTTGTTCAACTACTATAAAAATCGTGTTTTCTCATTAGCATCCAGATGTGCCTTTGAAAAGATTTCCCTCTTTCCAGCAAGCCTTCTAAACTGCCCTTGCTCTCTTCCCATCTCCAATGCTTTATAATGGGACAGCAGGTCAAGAGAACTTTCTGCCCCTGAGGTTATGGCTACTTCTGTTAAAGATCTCAACATTGTAATTAGTCAAATATTTCTTGCCAATGCTTGTGGGTTAACTTGCCACATAGAAAAATGTAAGGAAATAAGGATTTAATTTTTAGGTATATCACTGAGCCACAGTGAATCAAAGTAACCATATACTCTGAGATGTTATGTGTGAGTCACAGTATCATGTTACACAAAACCACTTGTTCTTTAAGAAAATTAGATCCAATTCTCAGCTCTAATCATTAGAAGGATAAGACCTGTGGTGACAGTATTCATTTTATTTTGGAGTTTTGGGCTTTGGGTATTTTGCACGGAGAGAGTCTCCTCTTTTCTCCCAGAGTAAATGCAAACTTAGAAGAACCTCTAGGAAACCTGAAAAATGAGGAGGAGTCTTCCCATTATTCTATTGTGGCCATGGTATTAATTTCCTACTGCTACAAACTTAGTGCCTTAAAACAACACATATTTATTATCTCACACTTTTGAAAGTCAGAAGTCTGGGATGGTTCTCACATGGCCAAAATCAAAGTTTTAGCAGGTCTGCGTTCCATCTAAAGGCACTAGTGAAGACCCCATTTCTTTGCCTGGTGCAGCATCTAGAGATTTCTCGCAAGTTTGACTCATAGCTCTTCTATCACCAAAGGCAGCAGTCACATCACTCCAGCCTTTGCTTCCATCCTCATTTCCCCACCTCTGACTCTCCAACTTCCTCTTTCCCTCACTGAGATTCTTGTGATTGCATTGGGCATACCCAGATTATCCAAGATGATCTCCCCATCTCAAGATTCTTAACTAAATTACATCATCTGCAAAGTCCCTCTTCCCTTGTAAGGTAACATAATTACAGGTTGTAGGATTGGGAGCTAGACATCTTTCAGAAGCCACATTCCGCTTCCTACAGCCACCACTGTCACCTTCTGCTGTGAGGCCACTGTCAGCCCCTGTTCTCTACTGCCTGTCAGACACTGCTATTCTGGGTGTACACAGATGCCCCTCGTCTTGGTTCTCTTTCCTGAAAACAGGCTCAGCCACAGACTTTGTACTATCCTCAGTAGCCAGCATGGGGGCCTATAACTACCCTTCAGCTATTGGCCAAGTGACCCCTTGGAACGCAGGGTCTAGAGCTCTGCCACTTATGAAAATCCTCCAGATCCCTGTCTCCTTCCCAGTCTCAGAGAAGCTACTCTTTCTCTGTCCACACCCCTTCCCTTCTCCTCTGTGACCTTAAATACTGGCCTTGCTGCCTTTCTTTTCAAAGGTCCTTCACATGCTCCAAAATCTAAATGTGGGATTATCCTCAAATGCTCAACAACTTCTGATTTGGGCAACAAAGCATAAAAGTTTTTAATAAATCCCTAAAACAAGAATCCCAAAGTCAGACCCACTAAGGCTTAACTCCTCAAAAAGGGATAAAAGATTAATTCCCTTTTCTTTACGTATCCTGTAGAAAGAAGATTTTTTAAAACCATTTTAATAAAACTATTTTAACAACATTTCTTGTCTTATCTGTAAGAAAATTACTCACATAAAGGTGAACAAAGTCAAAGTATTAAAAATAGATGTCACTAAGGAGCAATACCTTATGTAATAGATTTAGCAGAATCTAATCCAACCCATTTCTGGAAAAGTACAGAGAACCGTATTATAATACTGATGATACCAGGGATAGGCAGAGATGATGCATAATACATAGTATGTGAGAATTTTTTTTAAGATTTAATTATCATTCCAGAGTCATATCTTGACCAACAGTAGTTATTAAACTACTGGATTAATTTTTTTTTAATCTTGGGGCTCTAACTTCTGTTGAAAATGCTATAAAAAAAGAACAAGAACAAAGGAGTTTGGACGTGAGCAATTGAACAGGAAAAAAATATTTTGTAAACCAGTCTTAGGTAACACAAGACTGAATCCAAACACACCATATCTTTGAAATTGTACTTTTTCTTTTAGGAATTTATAAACTGAAACATGCACGAAAAGAGCTAATGGAGCTAGGGCAAAGTGAGCTAAGATATTCAGATGTGCTTTGTCATGGAATTATCTGAGACAGAAATAAAATTCTAAACCCTATGCCACCTCTTTTTTTTTTTTTAATTGGGAGTGGGTAGTAGAGGAAAGGAAAGAGAGGCATGAGGTAGAGAAGTCCTCTGGCATATTCATATGCCCCTTAGGCTAAGTTAAAAATACTAATGAAAGAATTTCTTTTTCCACCAAAACCACCTGAATTTCTCTGCACTTACATAGTCATTACAATTCCAAGAGATGATAGCTAACAACTTATTTATGAAATCATTCAGCCTAGTTACTGACAAAGTCCCCCCACACACACACAAAAAAATATCATGTAGGCCTATATGTCAATCAGAAACTAGAAAACAGTGGTACAGAAAAAAAAAAAGAGGTATATTTAGTTGTCTGTTTATTATAGTTTAAGTAAATAAACAGTCTTTAATAAGTACCCAGAAATTAAGTAAAGACAAAAATATTATTTCTATTGCCATAAGTCATGACAAGGTAACAAATACATACACTGGTAAAGCAACACATACTAGTAAATTTATCCACATTCAGATAGTAGGTTTGCACCCATCTGAGCACCTCAACAAATATTAGTAATAGATTTAATGCGTATACCTCAAGGAAGTTATTCAAATTATTGCAATTGTGCAAGATCCACTTCCGAGTTAAATTTTCAATGGGTAATAATTAATTTGTTTATTCTACTCCTTTGCTAAAGATAATACTATACAGAACAAATCCTTTACAGCCTAAAAATAACTTTCTACTCTGAGATCTCCTTAGATTTCTCATGAAAGGAAAGTATAAAATATGTGACCACACACCATCACGACATACCTCCTGGAGAAAAAAAAAAAAGGAACAAAAGGAAAAAGTTGTGGTCCCCATTATTTTCCCAGCTGGAAGAGAAATCCCTGTTATTTGGAGAAAGGCAGAAAGTGACAAGTCAAATGCTTCTGCACAGCAGCCCCACAACGCCCAAGGTAGCGAAGAACTTGCAAAGCAGAGATTCTATGTTTTCCTTCAGGAAGTAAAGGAAAACCAAATAGGTACAGATATCAAGGTAAGATGGAATATATATAATGAGAAGTGAGATGCAAAAAAGTTCTTTTGTCCTAGCTTTCTCCCAAGACTTTATTGGATGCTTTCTGCTAGGTTTTCTTCTTGTACCAGTTCTTATATAACTGTGTACAAAAACTTTCCCGGGAAGGGGCAATTATCCCAACCTCAAAATAATATATATAGGCTGGCATTCCTACAGTTACCATAAATCCAAGAAAATAACTTTTATATTTCAATCAACTGAGCCCCTTCCTCAGATTTTACTATTCTTTCTCATCCACACAGCATCTCCTTTTTTATCCTTTCTGAAAAGATGAAATCATCATCATTAAGCCTTCTCTTATTTGAGAGTTTAAAGATCTTTTCCAATACTTGAAACCTTGTGACATATATCGTTGCTACCCTTGAATTTATTTAACTGACTCTGATGTTACAGTTGTTTTTGTAAATCCGTTTATCCTCATCGCCCAAATGAAATGGTATGCTGCTTGAGGGAAGAGACCAGGGTTTATATTTGTTTTTACTTTTTGTTTTTGTTTTGTTTTGTTTTTTGCATATTTAAGGAGGATAACAGTTCTCTGCTCAGCATAACTTTACTATAAAAATTTGATGAGGATGATGATGAAGAAGAAAGAAAAGAGAGAGGGGGAGTTGTGTGATTAGTTATGCCTACAGTTATACAATGGCTCCAGAATAGAATAGGCATTTCTCCTGTGTGCCAAGCTTCCATCCTTAAAAAAAACAAATCCTTTCTAACAAAATGCAAAGAACCAAGCAATGACTAGTCACCTAGGTCAGTCACTTATAAACAAAGACCGTCTCAGCAATGATTCCTTGTACTTACCTATATAAATCAAAATCACATCATTTCCTCCAAAATAATTTGAACTAGCCATTACAAAGATTCTCAGGCAATAAACTTGATTAATCAGGCAGTTACTGGACTCATATGAAAATTATTGTTGAAAATCCCTTTACAGGCTGAGTTTTACCTTCAAAAATGAAGCCACAGTTAACTCCAGAACTATGGTAGAATATACATTGTATACATGTTAAGATTATTAGGCTCAACTTGCCTACTATCCTCTCAAGAAAATTATCCTGAGATGACACTTACGATGTAATAACTTGGACTCTGGGTTCTCTAATATATTTTTTTCAACCTAACAACAAAGGAGATGAGGAGAACTTTAAACAGTTTTCAGATGAAAGTCACAAAGATAATGAACAGAGTGAAAAACAAGATCTCTAAGGAAGGAAACAGATTATTCAACAAGAACGAAGAAGGCAGAGACAGAATTTTAAAAGGGGTCAAGGCTCAAAAGGGTAGGTAACACAAAAAAGTTACCTCTATAGCCAGGAAATGCAATTAAGTTTTCATAGTTAATGTGTAAGTTAGAAATTGTCTTTAGAGAAATAGAAGACACACATATCTGTCTATAGATGATAGATATGAAATGGATATATAGCAGCCCGTATAGCCTATGACTAGGAGGAATGAGAGTTACAGATAACCCCTGTATAGCTCAATAATGGAACACCTTGGTGAAAAGGGCATAGGGAGGGATTTAGCTCTCCTGACAAGAATGAGAGAGCTCACAAGATGAGAGCATTGGTGAATTGGCAGTCTCTACACCTGTGGTGTTGAGAGGTGCAAGATCAGCATCATACAAGGCTGGAGGAGAAGGCAGTCGGGAGCATGCACATTCTATCACAAACTTGCTTACTCTCACTCTGTCCCTTCTCATGCCTGCAGAACACCAGCATGGCATCTCTCTGCTGAAGCTTACTAAGCTCTGCTATAGACTGCTAAAGCTCTATTCTTCTAAGACTACTTCCTCAAAGACTATCAATCTCACTCTCTCCTTTCTGCAGAAGTAAATAGCCCTCAGGCACCTAAGAGCAATTGTTCTGGAGCAAGGTAGCATAGCGGTCTGCCTCCAGAACCTAGATAAGCCACCGGAGACCTGGCCAGTCCCAGACCCTGACAAGTGGTGGCAGCGGTGGGCTGTGACATGGATAGATGTAGATAGTTAGAGATATAAACACATAGTCATGCATCACTTAAAAATAGGGATACATTTCATTGCCTAAGAGTGAACACAAACCTAGATGGTATAGCCTGGTACACATTTAGGCTTTAAACCTATACATAATGTCACTGTACTGAATTCTGTAGGCAATGGTAGCACAATTATTTGTGTATTCAAATGTATGTAAAGAAAGAAAAGGCAATGCATTTATTTAACTATGATGTTATAACAGCCACAATGTCACTAGGTGATACAAAGTTTTCAGCTCCATCATATTATGGGACTACTGTTATATAAGAGGTTCTTCATTGACTGAACTTTGGTGCATGGCGCCATCACTCTTTTATGTGTGTGTATAAACAAATATATATAAGCAAATATATATATGAATATATATGTGGACATATATATGTGAATATATATATGAATATATATGTATATGTGGACAGAAAGGGACAGAAAAAGGGAGAGGGAGAAAGAGAGGAAGCAAGAGAGGAGAAAAAGATTTATTTTAAGGAATTGGCTTACATGATTATGGAGGCTGGCAAGTCCAAAATAAGTAAGGCAAACCAACACCAAGGAGATTTAGGTAGGACTTGATGTCTCAGTCTTGAGTCCCAAGGCTGGAAACTCAGTCAGAGTTTCTATGTCACAGTCTAGAGGCAGAATTTCTTCTTCTCCAGGAAATCTCAGTCTATCCTTTAAAGCCTTCAACAGACTAAAGAGGCTTATTCACATTATAAAGGAAAATCTACTTAAAGTCAACTGATTATAACCATTTCTTTACAGCAACATCTAGACTAGCATTTAACCATCAAAGTTTAGCCAAGTTGACACATACAATTAACCATCACAGAAAGCAAGTAAAATTTCCTGGAAAGGAAAGTCATCAAACTTCTGACTTATCTCTGGTGGCTAATTCAGACAGAAACAATCTCTTCAAAAGGTAAAAAGAGAAATTTTGATGAGGGTGATACTGTTGATGAAAATGTATGTTTTTTATAACCATTCTGAAAAGCACTGTGGCCATATGAATCAAATGTCTTATCCAGGAATTAGTTCAAGAAAAATAAAAAAGAATTGTGCAAATACGTTGTGTCCAAGGATGCTAGTATAAGTCATTTGTTTATAATGATAAAAATGGACAGAAAATGAATATCATAAATTTGAGATTAATGATATAATCTATGTTGCATCTAAACAACAGAATACTGTGATAATTCTAAATCTTTATGCCAGCCTAGGGTGGGGAAGGAGGCTTTCATCTCACATTCTCTTTCCCTCTGCACCTGAGCCAGGTCCCCACATGAAATCTGTTCAGATGTCTGGCTTGATCATGTGTTCGTCCTGTATAAGACGCGAATTTTGAATTGAGAATCCTATGATTCATGCTTTTTTTTACTTCTTGCTCATTTTTCTGTTTGGACACACCACTTTACAGAATGGAAATTCCTTCAGATTCTTTCTATTATTTTATAACTATATATGCCGGACGGCTATAAACAAATTCCTGGCTACAGAGGTTCATAAAAATGGACAGATGCAACTATGATTGCACTTCATCCCTTACAAGTCACCATAAAAATACTTTCGTTAGAATCATGTTGATATTCAGAGAAGCTTTTTTCACAGTGTCTGTGGCCATGTGAATGTATGTTTGAAGCTATGTTTCAAAAGATACTTTGACTATTTTGTACAATGGCTGCTGGTTTTTGAGGAAGTCCAACGAAAGTTTGTTACAGGTTTTGATATCTAGAAAACTGAACATAAAACAGTTGCAAATGCTTCCTCAACCACAACCAAGGCAGTCCAGAGTGTTTTCAGGAATAAGCAAATTTGGGGAATTTCCTGAATATGCCACTATTGCCTTTTGATTATAGTTAGAGTGTATGAGCACCAGCTCATACCTATTCAAAAGGGTTATGTTCAAATTTTCAGGCTTACAAGCCAGTTGACATCAAATTGGTAGCTCTAAATAAGCCACAGTGGGAATGTTTACAGCATGGAACAGCAAATATGACAAATTAGGGATTTTTTTCCAAAGAGGTCGTAGATAAATATTTACCACCACACCCATGGATATAAGCTGAAATATTCCCCTGGTGGTAGAACTGCCAGTAGGTAGGAAAGAAGCCAGGAGAGGATAATGTCTAAAATGCCAAGAGAAAAAAGGGTTTGAGTTCTGAAATGAGGTTGAGACACACCTTTGGAAGACTCATTTCTGCTGAGTATTTATCCAGGTGTGGCACAGCTAGCTCTGCAGACAGGCATATTTTCAGCTTTCGTAGATGTGTACTGCTAAGACGTCATCAATGTAATTACGCCAACTTACACCTATGGTAAAAGAATCCTTTCCTTACAGACTTGCATGAGTTCTTCATATACCTGGATATGAGTCCTTCATCATATTTATTACTACAAATATCTTTCCTCTGTGACTTGCCGTTCACTATCTTAATGTTACCTCTGGGGGAAACAAAAGTATTTAATTTTAAGAAAGTCTAAATAAGCAATTATTTACTTTATGAGTAGCTCATTTTAAATCCTACTTAAGAAATCTTTGCCTGTTCCAAGTCGTGAAGATATTTTCCCACATTTCTCAAAGTTTTTACTTTACCTTCCATGACCCATCTGGAACTGAGTCCAAGCATGGCATGACTTAGGAGTCAAGGTTTAATTTTTGGCTATCCAAGTGTTTCAGTTTCATCATAGCAGATTTTTTTTTCTTTTGTAGTAGAAAAACTGAAAATGACCCACTTATACTTACATGGTGCATAAATAAGTTGTGGGATTTTTGTATAATTAAATATTACTTGTCAATGAAACTAAAAAAACTGACTTCTCCATGCAACAATATGGATGGCTTCCCTAGACATACTGAATGAAGGCAGCTAGGCTCTGAGTAATGCATACTGTTATGATTCTATTTTTATATAATAAATAGGCAGAATTAAATTTTGGTAAGAGAAATCAGGACAGCAATTATCTCTGGAAATGATTGGTAATAGATCAAGAAGGAGGCTTCCAGCCAAGTGAATAAGAATCTATAGATTTTTCTGAGTGGGTGGTTACACTGGTGTATGTATATTTGCTTTAGACAAGTTTTTTGAGCAGTTACTTAAGAATATGTGCTCTTTATACCATGTGTGCTATTTTTTTTAGACTTAAAAATATGTTTGTAATGAAAGGGGTGGAAAAGGCACCTAAGAGGAAAGTGTTCATTAGACTTAGCGAAACAAACTTACCTCTCATGAGAGCAGTCCATCGGAGCAGTTTCAAGTTGGAAAGGGGAACATTAGAGTGGGCAAAGGAATGAATGAGAGTTGAGATAGTAAAATTATACTTTCCCCAAAGCTTGTGAATAAAAGGAGAGGGGCAGTAGACACCTAAAAATATGACTGTCTAAGGAAGAAAGGGGCTTCACTAAAACATGTTATACTATTGCAAAAAATTCAATAGAGAAAAATACATTGAAGATCAAATAGACAAAGGGGTGAAGAATGCCATTAAATAAGGCACTTCACTTTATTGTGCTTTGTAGATATTGCAAATTTTTACAAATTGAAGGCTTGTGGCAACCCTGCGTGGGGAAGTCTGTCGGCATCATTTTTCCAACAGCACGCACCTACTTTACATCCATTGTGTCATATCTTGGTAATTCTTGCAATATTTCAAACTTCCCATTATTATTCCACATGCTTTGGTAATCTGTGGTCAGTGATCTTAGATCACTGTAATTGTTTGAGGTCCATACACACTCCCTTGTATGATGGTAAACTCAATTAGTAAGTGTTGTATGTGCTCTGACTGTTCCACTCACCCATCTTTCTTCTGCTTTTCTTCCTTTCCTCTGGACTTCTTATTCTGTAAAATAGACCATATTGAACTTAGGTCAGTTAATAACCCTAGAATGGCCTCTCAGTGTTTGAAAACCCAGTGGTCTGGACAGGAGATTAACACAGCCACAGCATCCCTTAAGTCAAACATGAATCCAGAGCAAAGCCCTAACTCTCTTCAATTCCCTGAAGGCAGAAAGAGATGAGGAAGCTTCAAAAGAAAGGTTTGATGCTAGCAGAGGTTGGTTCATGAGGTTTGAGGAAAGAGGCCATCTCCATAATATAAAAATGCCAGGGGAAGCAGTAAGTGCTGATGAAGGAACTACAGAAGACTTCCAGAAGATCTAGCTTAGATCCTGGATGAAGGTGGCTATACTAAATAATAGGCATGCAATCTAAACAAAATAGCCTTATAGTAGAAGAGGATTTCACCTAAGAGTTTCATATCTAAAGAGAAGTCAACGCCTGGCTTCAAATGTTGAAAGAACAAACTCTCTCTTGTTAGGGATTAAGGCAGCTGGTGACTCGAAGTTGAAGTCAATGCTCATTTGCCATTCCAAAAGTCCTATTACCCTTAAGAATTATGTTAAACCTACTCTGTGCTTTATAAATGGAACAGAAAAGCTCGGATAACAGCACATTTGTTTATAGTATGATCTACTGAATATTTCCAACCCACTGTTGAGAGCTACTGCTCAGAAAAATCTTTCAAAATATTACTACTTATTGACAATACACATGGTCACCTAGGAACTCTGATGGAGATATACAAGCACATTAATATTGTTTTCATGCCTGATTATTGAACATCCATTTTGTAGCCCATAGATTGAGAAGTAATTTCAATTTTCAAGTCTTACTATTTAATAAATAAATATATTTTATAATACATTTTGTAAGGCCATGACTAGCATAAAGAGTGATTCCTCTGATGGATCTGAGCAAAGTAAATTGAAAATTTTCTAGAAAAGATTCACCATTCTAGACACCATTAAGAACATTCATCATTCATGGGACAAGGTCAAAATATCATCATGAACAAGAACTTGGAAGCTGAATCCAACCCTCAAGGTTGACTTTAAGGAATTCAAGACTTCAGTGGAAGACGTAACAGCACATGAGCAAGAGAACAAGAACTAAAACTAAAAATGAAACATGAAGAATTGCTGCAAATCTCATGATCAGACTTAAATGAATGAGGAGTTGCTTCCTATGGATGAGCAAAGAAAGTGGTTTCTTGAGATGGAATCTCCTCCTAGTGAAGATGCTGTGAACACAGTTAAAATGACGACCTAGGTATAATATTACATAAATTAAGTTGATAAAGTAATGTAAAAGTTTGAGAGGGTTGACTCCAATTTTGAAAGAAGGTTTACTGTGGATCAAATGCTATCCAATGGCAGCTCATGCTACAGAGAAACTTTTCATAAAAAGAAGAGTCAATCAACACAGCAAACTTCATTGACTTATATTAAGAAATTACCACAGCCACCACAGCCTTCAGCAACCAGCACCATAATCAGTCAGCAGTCATCAGCATTGAGGCAAGACCACCAAAAAGATTTAAGATTAGTTAAAGGCTCAGATGATGATTAGAAGTTTTTTAGTGATTATGTATCTTTTAATGAAGGCATATGCATTGTTGCTTTAGAACTAGTGTTATTGCACTCTTAATAGGCTACAGTATAGTGTGAGCATAACTTGCATGAGCACTGGGAAACTAAATTTTCTTTATTGCAGTGATCTTAAAACAAACTTGCAATATCTCCAAGGTATGCCTGAACCTCATTCCATGGGAAGGGACGAGATGCCAAGGATACATGAAAAAAGTGACCTGTGATGACAGAGATACCACCTCTGCTAGAGCAAGAAAATAGGATAAAACAACATGGGAGAAAATATAGACAAATTTAGGTTCTGCTCATTCATTTTAGTTCTTTGGGTTATTTTTTTTTTGTATGGGTTTTGTTATTTTAGACAGTTTGGATAGTACCTAACTAGTGGATTCCCTTTTCTCTGTGAGAGATTTGTATTTGAGTAATGATAAAAGTTATTTGGAGATATTATTAGGATTGAGGAAAGTTTGAGTCATAGGATAAAGCAAGATTGGTTAGACAAACACAGTAAGATTGCCAGACTGTGCTGAGAAACCAATTCAGTATCTTAAGGATATCAAAGTTTTCTTTTCTAGATATTCTCAGCTTTGATACAACTAACATGTACTTTGTCATATAATGGAAAGTAAAATATAATTGTTTCTTCTTTCTTTTTAGTAATAATTAATCACATTTCCCAACCCATATATCTAATGAGTCTTCCTTTGCCGACCGCTTTTAATTATTCTTTTTTTGTTATGTTTTTCAAATTGAAGACATCAAAAAAGTACCCACACATCTAATTTCTAGTACTACTAAAGTTTTTCCCCTTAGTTTTTTATCTTTGATTATTTAAAATGGGAATCTGATACAAAGTGGTGGTAAACATATGGCTTCATGATGTAGGGTTCAGTTATTAGATTTTGAACTCTTTATTTAACATAATTTTGTTTGTCATAATTGACATCAATATTTTTCACTTCCAAAAGAATTTTCTAGTTTGTCTTCTCTTGCCTTCCAATTTTTCAGTTGAGCCTAGAAACCTAAAATGGATTGTTTCCATTTGAGCATCCTAAAACCTGTAAATTCATATAATTAAATAAAATTATAGTGTTTTTCTTTGCTCATCTCCCTGGTTTGATTATTCTTCCACATTGATAAATAAAATCTATACCCACCAATCAACCAAATAGACACCCTCTTGACCAAGAGGACCTCAGGAAAACCTTCCAAAATTGAGTTTCCAGCCATGAAAGGACAGGTCAGAAACACCCCATTATGCCCACCTCTTCTCTCACTAACCGCCAGTAGACTTTCTATCCTAAAAGCTAAAGGCAAACCAGCTCAGCTAGTCTCCCTTTCATATTTGCAGTTTTGACACAGCATCCAGTCAGAATTCCTTCCAGATAAGAGACCCTGACCATGAACTGGTTCTAGCCAATTTGCAGAGGCTGTGCACAAGATGCCTCTGTATCTTCTGTTTAACATTTGGATATATATATGAAACCTAAGTGTATATATAAAGCCTACCCTTTGCAATGTTAAGTCTCTACCACAAAGTGGATATGGGACACATGTAATACACGTTTGCTTACTATGCATGCATGTGCCCTCCTTTGTGAATATTCATCACTCTGCCTATAACCTGCTGAATATGTATACTTAGCTGACCTATTCAGCATAAATTTCTGCCTTATCCTCCCCTCCCAGTAAGCACTATCTCTCTGCTTCTGCCTGAGGCTGTTTCCTCACCTCCAAGATGACCAGCCTGCAGAGTACAATTCTTTATGAAAAATTAACTTCTCCTTTCCAGATTTATGAAGCTATAATTCTTCAGTTCGAATAAACCTAATTGGTATTTTATTGCATTCAATGTATAAATTACTTTGGGAAAAATGACAATTTACCTATATTGATTCTTCCCATTCATGCATATGTCACACTTTTTTTTTTTAACTTCCATAGGAATCCTGCTGTTGGGACTCAGAAAGGGATGTCCCAAAGATTGGTATTTTGACATACTGAGAGGTCTTAAAATTTATCTCAGAATCAAGGTTGCTCTAACTTTGTCTTTTCACTTCCCCAAGCCCAGGGAGGGGTTCTCTCTAGAATTCCCAACAAAAGAGAAAAAAAAAATTACCGTAAGAAATGCGATTATCTTAAAGCCCTTCCCTAGGAATCTCATCAGATAACCAGGAAAGATTAACCACCAGAAAAGAAAAGACTGGGATTTGCCACCAAGCCCTAACTCACTTTTCATTGATTCTGAGGGCAGGTCAGGGAGATTACCTGGGGACTTTTTCTGCACAGTAAAACATTGTTCCTGTGAAGTTTTATCACTCATCTTCCTGTAACTTGTCTCATCCACTTCCCAAAGAGAGTCATTTGCTAACCACTGTCTGAGCACAGGGCCTATTCATTCATTCATTCATTTCTCTCTCCCCTATGAAAGGAACATTAAACTTCAACAATCTGGTTCCTTTTTGACTTCATACTTGATATGACTCCTATGTACACAAATCCACATAGTAAATTTATTACAGTTTTCTCCTGTTACCTTGCTTTTTGTTATAAGGTGACTTTTGTTATAAAGATCATAAGATTTTGACTATGACCTTTGACAAAAAGGAGGAAAGGGATCACCCTCTCCGTGCACCTACACAGCCCATCTTATATTTAATCTTATTTTATATTTTTCTTCTTATTGTGAATGTATATATTAACCAACTAGTTCTCAAATCTATAAATCAGAATTTTCTGTGTATCCCCTCCAGGCCCCTCTGCTATAGATTCTAATTTAATAAATCTGGATAAATGAGCTGTGACCATATTATTTTTCTTACAACTAATTTTGATGCACAGACAGGATTGATAATATTTGGAATACCGGGAAAGTAGAAACTAAGCTTAATAACTTAGTACTTTTTCTTTTACTTTTCCCTATTCATTTAAAAAATAGTATTGTGTATTAGCAAGACGAGAACAAGTGATCCCATCTCAGGGTGGGCAAGGGGCTTGAAGAGAAACTTCTCTGAAGAAGACAGGCGCATGGCCTACAGACATATGAAAAAATGCTCATCATCCTTAATCATCAGAGAATTGCAAATCAAAATACTTTGAGATATCAACTAACTCCAGTAAGATTAGCCCACATCACAAAATGCCAAAACCAGAGATGCTGGCATGGATGTGGAGAAAAGGGAACACTTCTACACTGCTGGTGGGAATGTAAACTAATACATTCCTTTTGGAAAGATGTTTGGAGAACACTTAGATAACTAAAAATAGACCTGCCATTTGATCCTACAATTCCTCCACTAGGTATATATCCAGAAGACCAAAAATCACACTACAAGAAAGATATTTATACCAGAATGTTTATTGCAGTCCAATTCATAATTGTTAAATCATGGAAGAAGCCCAAGTGCCCATTGATCCATGAATGGACCATAAATTGTGGTATATATATACCATGGAATATTATGGAGCCTGAAAGAAAGATGGAGACTTTACCTCCTTTATGTTTACATGGATGGAGCTGGAACATATTCTTATTAGTAACGTATCTCAAGAATGGAAGAAAAATTATCCAGTGTACTCAGCCCTACTATGAAACTTATTTATAGCTTTCATATGACAGCTATAGGCTAATTATAGCCCAAGAATATGGGGAAGGGGGAGAGGGAGGGGAAAGAAGGGAGCAGGATGGGGTAGGGAGAGTGATTGGTAGGACCACACCTATGGTCCATCTTACAAGGGTACATGTGAATCTTTCTAAATGTAGAATATAAATGTCTTAATACAATAAATAAGAAAATGCCATGAAAGCTATGTTAACCAGTTTGATGAAAATATTTCAAATTGTATATAAAACCAGCACACTGTACCCCATGACTGCATTAATGTACACAGCTATGATTTAATAAATAAATAAACAAATAATAGTATTGTATCTTATTTTTATTTTTACCCTTTAATTTGTTCCTAGTCTTAAAATAAATTTCTTTTAAGTATCACTTTATTGCCTGCATTTTATCCCATCTTGTAGATAAATGTAGCATAATTTACTTAAGTATTCTTTACACTTTTCCACATTTTCTAGCATAAATACTTATATTAATATTTCTATTTGAGGAAATAAAGAAAACAAAGTAAATATCCTCCAAATATAAATACTTTACATTTTTCATTATAGCATTCTAGAATAGCCACCTTCATTAAATTCATACTCTTTATCATGTGGTCTAGTTAATGTCTCAATAAATAAAATTCTAGTCTCTCCCTTTAGTTTTCTTCCCAAATATCATTCCAGTGTAAATACACTGGCCAATATAGTCCTTGCTGCTAAAATAAAACAGAAACACTGATATGAGTTAGGAAATACTATAGATAAATTCTTTGTTACAAGACTTCAAAAAGAAAACATTTTAGTAGTGTTAATACGAATAGAATATGTTCCCCCATACAACTGATAGTAAAATCATGCAAATAATATATAAACATCTGCTACAAAATATAGTAGAAAGGTAAATCTATAAATTCATTCCTACACTAAAATGAACTTATAAATAATATCTATTTGTACATGTATATTCATATAACATAAAATATCATACTATAGCCATCCAAATAAATTTGAAGCACATACACCAACATATATAAATATTAAAAATATGATCAGAGCGATATAAAGTGAGTTGGAAAATGATATATACTGTTCAATTTAAATGAGATTTTTCAATACCAGAATAGCACCATGCATTACATAGCAACGAATAAAAATGAATTAGAAGTATAAAAGAATATATGGGAATGATTAAAACCCAATTCAGAAATAGTTCCTTCTGGGAAAAGGAGAAAGGGAATGAGGATGTGAAGGAGTACCAAGGGAGATTTAACTGTATTAAAAATATTTATCCTCTCAGGCGGTTCCTGTGGCTCAGTGGGTAAGGCACCAGCCACATACACCAAAGCTGGCAGGATTGAACCCAACCCAAGCCAGCTAAAACAATGACAGCTGCAACAAAAAAAAATACCTGGGCATTGTAGGGGGCGCCTGTAGTCCCAGCTACTTGGGAGGCTGAGGCAAGATAATCAAATAAACCCAGAAGTTTGAGGTTGCTGTGAACTATGACGCTACAGTACTCTACCCAGGGAACAGCTTGAGAGTCTGTCTCAAAAACAATAATAATAACATTTATTCTTCCAAATAACAAGAAAAATATGACCCAAAGTTGTAAAATATTAAAATAGAAAGATATTGAGAAATAGTTTTATGACTACTTGTTAAACTAATTTCTCCACTTGGATATTTTTAAATATTTTTTAAATCAGCTAGCTTAATAAGACAGATCTCTGAATGCTAATGCTAAGTGTAATGTCCCTGTTTAGTCTGGAACACAGTGCTTATCTTCTCTGCTCTCAAATTCTTTACTCAGTAAAATGAATATGTTAATATTTCTCCTTCCTTTACACAGATGGTAATTGGCTAACGCAGCAATAACTATAAAGCACATTAAGTTCTATGTAGAATTAAAATACTTAAATCAAGAAAAGGAACTTTTTCCCCCTCTGGTAAAGAACTTCTAATTTTCAAGAACAAGAAAAATATCGATCAAAGGCCACATAAGTTAAAAGTAATTCAATTTAGCTTTTTTGTGTTCTTTGTTAAACAGAGTAAACCAAACACTTTACTTATTGATTTGTTTAATTAACAAGAAACATAAAATGGTATCCAATAAACAAAAAATAAACTTCCATTTTATATTATTCCCAGGCAAGAGAAACACGGTGAGAGGAGAGAGAAAGAGAGACAATGAAAGGGAAGAGGAGGAATGATGTGAATAGAGTAACAGGGACAAAGGGACGCTTGTGGTTGAAGACTGCCAAGATAATCACCCAGAAAAAGACACAGTGGCCTGGAAAAAGACACATGCAGAGCACTGTCCATGTGGCAGCACCTACAGTCAGAATCCATACTCAGAAACATGCAGAGGTCCAATGTCATGAAGGAGAGAAAATCAGAATCAGAAAACTTTCCAACTTGTTTGTACCTTCCACATGTCTTCATAAAAACCTCTCCATTTTTTATCCACTGGTCTGGATCAGCTCCCATTTTCCAGAATAAACTCTGACTAGGAGCAGAAAGGATTAAATAGTTTTTATGGCTATGCCAATCACGTTGGCTTCTCCTTTACTGTGTCTTTAATCCATTGAAATTCGTCTCTTATCACCAGGGAAATGTTGCCATAACATCTACATTTGACTTGGCTTGCCAAACTACCAAATTAATTATTTCATCTGCATCTTGAGCTGGGGTTGTTCCCTGAGTAGTGAAAAATCTCATTCTATATTCTGATCTCCTCAACTATGTCCTGAGACATGATATACTACATATAGGAGATAAGAAGGCACATACACCTACACACAAATTCCAAGAAGTAGCAATTTGGAACCTATACATAGAATCCCTCCCAATGACAGAGTTTACCCAGTGATCTCACCATACCATGAACACAGCCATCAATACTATTTAACCTCAGAATATAGGAAGAGACCCAGTCTAACTAAAATGTGACACCAAGGCCTACCTCCCAAGACTGTAACCAACTGGTCACATAAGGTGCCCATTCAACCTAATTTGTCTGAGACTATCCCAGGGTAATTATTAAGGATGTTCTTTTTCAGTCTTGGAAGTGTCCTAGTTTGGACAATTAAGTACATGGTCAACCTCAGGGCACTGCCATTAAAGACTTCCATATCCATGTTTCATTTTTATGTTTATAGTTAGTAATAGATGGGATACCAATTTGCAACCATATTTAAATGGCAGATTAAATCAATTCAAATGCTTGGTGTGACCATTCGCAGAGGATTTGTTGCCTAGTTTAAAAATAAGAAAAATGTAGGTGACTAAAAGAGAACAAAAGGAATAGAAATTACCACAATCAGAAGGAAGAACCACTAGACCCAAAAATTATAGAAAAAAGTTACAGAGAATGGCATCAGCAACATGTTGTAATCGGAGTTGTCCAGCTTCAGTCCTCCCCCATCAGAAATTCAGCTATGAATGATCCATAAGCAAAAATGCCATCATGAAAATATCCCAGCATTCATGAATGTGTTTGAGACATGTTCCCTTGGACTATAAAATCAAGAAAAGCAATGATCAAACAATAAGAGAAATGGTTTTCCTTCACTACACTGCCCCTCTCTGATGCCATTATAGTAGCACACACAAAAGGTTCCCCTGGGCTAGTGGTTTCTGCAGTGGGAGAGGTGAGTTGGGAAACATTTGACTCTCTTGCCATTCTGAGCCCCTTCACCAAAGGCTCTTTCCTGTCTCATCCCTTTGGAAATATTAGGAGTGCCAATAGGCTGGACCACTGAGATTTACTGGAGACAAACAATAGGGATGGGATTTACAGTAACCAGTGAATAAATCTTGATGGCTTTTCTACATTCCACCCAACAGAGGTTGTCTATTAGGGAAAATTACCAACATCACAATGCAGGAAACACCGTAGAGTTTCCAAATAACAGTGCTGCTCAATGTGGGAAAACAACCTGTAATACCTCCTAACCAGAGATGATCACAGAGCCCAACCAGCAGCCCCAGCTAATGGAAGAGTTCAACCAGTGGTCTCACTAAACCCCAAAGCACAGATAGCAATACCATTCAATCTCAGAACACAGGAAGCAACCCAGCCCAACTATAGAACTTAACACTAAGATCAGTCAGCTTGCCCAGAATCCCAGCAAAGACTAAATTTAAAGGTCTATCACCATCAAAGAATACCTGCAAAGGCTTAAAAAAAATGTGACTGTTATCTTAAATTTGCAGGAATCAACATAAGGATAAAAGGATTATGAAAAATTAGGGAAATATGGAACCACTAAAAGTAAACTAATAATGGTTCAGTAATAATAAACTAAGAAGAAAATAATCTATAAAATAATTGTCAATTCAGAGTGACCCTTTAAAAGAAGTTCAGGGAACCACAAGAAAATATGCAGAAATAATTAAATGAAATTTGAGAAACAATTTATGAACAAAATCAGAAATCTGTCAAGGAAATAGAAGCAATAAAAAAGTAGAAACCTTAGAGATAAAGAAGACAATAACTGAACTGACATTTGAATAGAAACCTTCAACAGCAAACTTGATCAAGCAGAAGAAAGAAACAGTGAGCTCTAAAACAGGATATTTCAATTCAATAAAGTGCAAAAAAAGGAAAGAATAAAAAGTAATGAAGAAATTTACAGGATTTGTAGGATATCATTACAAAAGCAAATTTTCAGGTCAATCGAGTTAAAAGGGAAGTGAAGAGGAGAAAAAACAAAAAACTTATTTTAAAAAATTATAATAAAAATGTTTCAACTATGGAGGAAAATACAAATATTCAATTATAGGAACATCAAAGGACAATAATCACCCCAAATAACATTTCCCGAAACCCATATTATAATTAAATTGTCAAAAATCAGAGAAGATAAGGCATGTTTAGGGTGGATATGGCCATAGACAAATTGCCAAAAATTAAAAAAAAAAAAAAAAAAGAGAGAAGATCCTGAAAAAGGTAAGAGAAAATAAACTAATAATAAGGGATTTCCAATACATCTACTAGCAGATTTTTCAGCAGGAACCTTACAGGTCAGAAGGGAGTGTGATGATATATTTAAAGTGCTGAAGCAAAAATGACGGCCAACCAAGAATACCATACCTAGAAAATCTGTCCTTCAGAATTAAAGGCGAAAGAAAGACTTTCCAAAACAACAACAACAAAAAAAAAAAATCTGAGGAAGTTTATCACCACCAAACTTGTCTTATAAGAAATACTAAGGAAATTATTAAAGCTAAAGGAAAAGGATGCTAATGAATAACACAAAAACAAATGAAAGTAAAACTCATTGGCAAAAGTAAGTACAAAGTCAAAATTAGAATCATACTAATAATAATCTAATACTGACCAGGTGCAGTGGATCACACTTGTAATCCTGACACTGTAGGAGGCTGAGGCAGGAGAATCCCTTGAGCTCAGGAGGTGGAGACCAACCTGAGAAAGAGTGAGACTGTATCTGTACAAAAAATGAGTTTGCATTTACTGTGAGCTAGACAAATGCCATGGCATTCTTGCTTGGAGTAACAGAGTGAAACTCTATCTCAAAAAAATAAATAAATAAATATAATAATACTGTAATGGTGGCATATAAATTGGTTACATCTTTAATATGAAGGTTGAAAGATAAAACTATTAAAAGATAATAACTTCAATAATTTACTAAGAAAATGCAACATAAAAAGTTGTAAAAATCCTATGTTAACCAGTTTGATGAAAATATTTCAAATTGTGTATAAAACCAGTACACTGTACCTCATGATTGTATTAATGTACACGGCTATGACTTAATAAAAAAAAAAAGTTGTAAAAATCATAATGGAGGAAGTGGAATAAAAATGTAGAAAATTTTTTTTCTTATAACCAATGTTAAATTTTTACCAGTTTAAAATTGCCTGTTACAACTATCAGATGTTTTCAGAAGCCTCATGGTAACCATAAAGCTAAAACCTGTAGTAGATACACAAAAAACAAAAAGCAAGGAATCAACACTTCTTGATCTTTTTGCTGAGATTAAGTGTAAACACCAAGGAATCAAAACATACTACTAGACAAAAATTACTTAACTGTATGGAAGGACAGGAAGAGAAGACCAAAATAAATAAAATCAGAGCTTTAGAAAGGAGATATTACAACTAATTCTACAGAAATACAAAAACTTATAAGAAGCTATCATATTGTGAACCATTATACCAAGAAATTAGAAAACCTAGAAGAAATGGATAATTTCATGGGCACAGAAATCCAACCAAAACATAATTATGAAAAAAACAGAATATCCGAATAGACTGATAATGAGTAAGGAGATTGAATCATGAATAAATAGTCTCTTATTAAAGAAAATCCCAGGACCTAATGGCTTTACTGCTAAATTCTACCAAACATTTAGAGAATAGCTAATACCAATTCTTCTCAAACTCTTCCAAAATATTGAAGAGAAGAAAAACACTTCCAATCTCATTTTAAAAGGTGAATGTTATCCCAACACTATTGATAAACATCATCAACAACAAAATAAACAAACAAAAAAAAAACCCCTGTAGGTCTGTATCCCTGAGGAACACAGATGTAAAACCTTCAACAAAATACTAGCAAGCCAAATTCAATAGCACATTAAAATGATTATTCACCACAATCAAATGGGATTTATCACAAGTATGCAAGGTTAATAAATGTGATATATCACATTAACAGAATTAAAAAGAAAAACCATATTATCTTCTCAATAAATGCAGGAAAAGCATTTGACAAAATCCAATATTCCTTCATGAGAAAATCATTTATGGAGACAAATTAGGTATCAAAGGAATGTACCTCAACACAATAATGTATCAACTATCAATAATATCAAACTCAAGTAATATTATAGTGAATAGGGAAATATTTTAAACTTTTCCTTTAAGATCTGGGATAAGACAAGGATGCCCACTCTCAAAACTTCTATTCTAAATAAGTACTGGAAGTATTATCCATAGTAGTTAGGTAAGAAATAGAAATCAAATGTATCCAAATTGGAAAAAAAGAGGTTAAATTTCCCTGTTTGTAGATGACATGTTCTTATATACAGAAAACCCTAGAGACTCCACCAAAAACTATTAGAACTAACAAATAAATACAATAGCTTTATATCATTGGTGTTCCTATATACTAACAACAATCTTTCTGAAAAAGAAATCAAGAAAAAAATATAATTTATAATAGCTGCCCAAAAATAAAATACTTGGGAATAAATTTGACAAAGAAGGTAAAAATAACTCTACACTAAAAGCTATAAAACACTGATGAAAGAAATTGAAGAAGACACAAATAAGTAGAAAACAATCTCATGTTTATGAATTAGAATTAATATTGTTGAAATGTCCATACTATCCAAAGTGACCTATAGATTTGATGCAGTCCTTTTGAAAATATTAAATACATTCTTCATGGAAATAGAAAAAGCAATTCTAAAATTTCTAGGGAACCATAAAAGAGTCAAAATAGCCAAAACAATCTTACATTAAAAAGGAATAAAGATGTAGATATCATACTTCCAGACTTCAAAATGCAGTAGAACCTCTGAAAGTTGACCACCCAAGGGACTTAACAAACTGGTCAACATAAGGAACTATGTCTATTGTACTGATACTTACCTATGATTCATGTCTGGTCTATGAAAATTAGGTCGACTTAAGGAGGTGATCAGTGTAGGGGGGTAGTCAACTATGGAGGGTCTACTGCAGGGGTCCTCAGACTTTTTAAACAGGGGGCCAGTTCACTGTCCCTCAGACCATTGGAGGGACAGACTCTGGGCCCCGGGATGAGTCAGCTGCTAAGCAGGACAGGCAATGGTGGCAAAAACACCCAGTGGGCCAGATAAATGTCCTAGGCAGGCTGCATGTGGCCTGTGGGCCATAGTTTGAGGACGCCTGGTCTACTGTGTACTACAAAGCTATAGTAATCAAAACAGTGCATAAAAACAGACACTAACAGAATCAAATATAGATTCCAGAAATAAATCCACTCATATAGCAAACTGATTTTTAACAAAGATGCCAAGAACACACAATGGAGAAAAAGCAGTATCTTCAATAAATGGTTTGGGGTAAAATGAATATTTAAATGCAGAAGAATGAAATTAGGTCCTCATTTCACACCATAAACAAAAATCAAATAATAGTTGATTAAATACTTAAATATAAGACCTGAAAGAGTAAAATTGTTAGAAGAAACCATAAGAAAAAAAGCTACATAACATTGGTCTAGACAATTATTTTTTTATATGACCTCAAAGCACAGACAACAAAAGCAAAAAATAGACAAATTAGATTACATCAAACTAAAAACCTCTGCACAGCAAAGGAAACAATGGCTGAAGTGAAAAGACTAGCTGTGGAATGGGAGAATATATTAACAAGTTATACATCTGATATGGAGCTAATATCAAAATATACAAGTAACTCAAATGATTCAATAGCAAGGAAACAAAGCACAATGTAAAAACAGGCAAAGAACCTGAAGAGGCACTTTCTAAATAAAAGGTACACAAATGCCTGACAGGTATATATGAGAAAAATAAATACTATCACTAATCATCAGGGAAATGTAAGTTAAAACCACACTGAGATATCACATCATACTTGTTAGAATGGCTATCATCAAAAGGATGAAAGATAAAAAGTGCTAGTGAGAACGTAGAGAAAAGGAAACATTTGTACACTGTTGGTAGGAATGTAAATAAGTACAGCTTTTAGAAAAAGAGTATGGGGGTTCCTCAAAAAAATTAAAAATAGAATTGAAATGATAAAAATACTAGAGAAAAAACATAGTGAAAACTCTCCTGGGCATTGGTCTAGGCAAAGAATTCATGACTAAGACCTCAATAGCATAAGCAAGAAAACCAAAACCAGACCAATGAGACTTAATTAAACTAAAAAACTTATGTACAGCAAGAGAAATAATCAACTGAGTAAATACACAACCTACAGGAGGAAAGAGAAGACAGTGGAACGTCTGTAAATTGACCACCTAAAGGACTGTAACAAACTGGTCAATATACAGACATGGTCAACATAAGGAACTAGGCCTATTGTGCTGACACATACATGTATTTTACTTTCTTGTACAGCTATTATTAGATAATATTATATGAAATTATGCATAAAATAAACACAATAAAATCATACATACACCAACATCTAAAATCAATACATTTACTGTTTTCTTATGGTTTAGTCATTCTTTCTGAAAAAAAGAATCAATCTTGGTCTATTTCTCATTCTTGTTACAAAGGTAAATGGAGAAAGCACTCTTGATGCTGGCTATGTCACCCTAAATATCTGGGCATTTTTCCACAGCAAATGACTTAACTGCATTTTTGAATGCCTAACATCCTATTCTTCTTAATTTCTGTGTTATCCTCATTTGCTTCTTCTCCTTAAGAGCTACTTTGTGCACTTTTATGCTGGTTCATACTTCATTTGCTATCACTTAGAAAATTGCTTCTGGGTCAGGTTCATTGCCACTTCAGCATCCACTGCAATAAAACCTTCAAAATATATTCCTTTGAATTCTGTCATGGGAGATGTACTGTCTGATGGGGCCTAAACATCACGCTCTTGGGTTGTGGCAAATCCAACTTACTTGAAACACTTCTGTATCATTTCTGACTAAACTTTATTCCAAGCATAAATGATCCAGAGGACAGAACAGCATTAACTAACTGATGCAATGGATGAAGTTGCCACCATAGGTGGACCACAGGTTTGTGTTTTAGTAATGACTCACTGCAGCAAATGGGTCAAGAGATTAGATTTATTTTTTTTTTTTGAGACAGAATCTCACTCCATCACCCTGGGTAGCGTGGGGTATCATAGTTGACAACAACCTCAAACTCTGGGGCTTAAACAATCCTCTTCTCTCAGCCTTGTGAGTAGTTGGGACTACAGATGCCTGCCACCACATCCAGCTAATTTTTTTGATTTTTAATAGAGATGGGATATCACTCTTGTTCAGGCTGGTCTCAAACTCCTGAACTCAAGCAATCAACCTACATCAGCCTCCCAGATTACTAGGATTACAAATGTGAGTCACCAGGCCCAATCAAGAGGTTGTACTTTTGAGGTCGCCTTTGAAGGCAGAAATTTCAGTGCCTTATTGTGAGATGATTCACTTCTGGGTAGCCAGCAAAGTTGTCTACCATCAGTAAAATAGACCATTTCTTCATTTCTCAGTCAACATCCCTTGTCCACTCCTCAAAAAAGGCATCAGTCATCTATGCACATTTGTTTGATCTCTAAGAGATGGGGAGGTCTTCAGGCTTCAGGTTCTTGAATGCATGTGGCTTTGCCAATTTACCATTTACCATGGACCCCAGCCAAGCTAGTGCAAAGCAGAACTGTGAAACATTCTTAGGAAAGTTTTTTGCTCTTACATTTGTCACTTTCATGATGAGGCTCCTATCAGGCATCACCGTGAAAAAAAGACCACATTTGTCAATGTTAAAGATGTTGTCATCAAAGATGTCTTCATATTTGAAGCCTCTGGTGAAGTCCAAAATCTTCTTGAAAAATCTTCAACACTACTGGAACTTCATTGGATTCACCACACAATACTTTCTGGGAGATCTTGTGTTGCAGTTTAAATTTCGCAAACCAACCACTTGATGCTTGGAAATTTGCCACCCCAAATTCCTGCATTTTTTAGCAACTTCTTGGATTATTGGCCAGGGGTTTCAGGAGTTAACTGCCCTCATTTATTTGAGCCAACTTAATGGGGCTTTATCGACTTCACCAAGGGAAGCTTTTCCCTTTTGCTGCTTCCCTTACCATATCTCTACATGTATTCATATTTACATTTTTGGAATCTGCTAACTGTGGTCTTGCTAACACCAAAATGTTCTACCATCTTTGGCTGCTGCCTTTCAGAAAATGAAGGTCAACCTTTTCCTTCAATGTCAAGTCTTTGAGCTCTTTCCTTTGGGCCACTATGCCTCAATTAATTGTAACATTTTTCAGTAATTGTAGGTTGTACATACAATTCAGACCAGTACTTCATGTTAAAAAGATATTCCACAACACATGATAATAATAAAGCATGAAAAATAACTTATACTAAAAAAAAAAAAATACAACTAATGGTCAAAGCCCACACCTCTACCCCGTGATGAAGAGTGAACTCAAATGGTCAAGTTTTAGAGGATAAATTGTGTGTGTCACAGTCCAAGTGGTCAAGATACAACCTACAGAAGTGGTTAATATATAGACGTCAACACGATTGTAAGAGGGTGAAACCTGGTTTCTTGTACCCTCATGAGTCCCCCAAAATAAATTCCAGTCTTCCATTGAGTACATGTGGTCTTCCATTGAGTACATGTGGTGCATGTCAGTCTATGAAAATTAGGTCAACTTAAAGAGGTTATTAATGTAGAGAGGTGGTCACGTATGGAGGGTCAACTGTATTTGTAAACTGTGAAACCAACAGGGTACTAACATCCAGAATTTGCAAGGAACTCACTGCAACAACCAAAATAGCCAAATAACCCCATTATAAAGTAGACAAAGGACATGAAAAGACATTTTTGTGGAAAAACACTCAATATCACTAATCACCAAAGAAATGAAAATTAAAACATCAATGATATATCATCTTATACCAGTCAGAATGGCTATTACTAAAAATTCAAAAAATAAGAGATGTTGAATAGAATGTGGAAAAGGGGGAATGTGGATGGAAATGTAAATTAGTACAACCTCAAAGGAAAACAGTTGAAGATTTCTCAAGAACTGATAATAGAACTGCCATTCAGTCCAGCAATCTCACTACTGGTTATCTACTTGAAGGAAAAAAGGAAAAACATTATATCAAAAAGATACCTGTGATTTTTTGAAAAGGTAAATAAAATAGATAAACCTTTGGCCAACCTAGCCAAGAAAAAAAGACTTAAATCTCTAATTTCTCCAAATAGAAATGGTAAAGATGAAATCACAACAGACCCCACAGAAATTCAAGAAATCCTCCATGAATACTACAAGAAACTTTATTCCCAGAAAAATGAAAACCTGAAGGAAATTGACCAATACTTGGAAGCATGCCACCTTCCAAGACTTAATCAGAACCAAGTGGAAATGTTGAACAGGCCCATATCAAGCTCTGAAATAGCAGCAACTATAAAAAATCTCCCTAATAAGAAAAGCCCAGGACCAGATGGCTTCACAGCAGAATTCTACCAAACTTTTAAAGAAGAGCTAATACCTATATTATTTAACCTTTTCCAAAATATAGAAAAAGACGGAATATTACCCTACACATTCTATGAAGCAAACATCACCTTGATCCCCAAACCAGGTAAAGATCCAACAAGAAAAGAAAATTATAGACCAATATCTCTAATGAATA
>CAUYQV010107261.1:0-20274 GCA_963574575.1 Galagoides demidoff
GGGCGCTTGTGGTCCCAGCTACTTGGGAGGCTGAGGCAGGAGACTCGCTTGAGCCCAGGAGTTGGAGGTTGCTGTGAGCTGTGATGCCATGGCACTCTACCCAGGGGGATAGCTTGAGGCTCCGTCTCAAAAAAAAAAAAAAGAAGATAGCTGTAGTGACGTCTGGAGAATTCCCAATGCAGTTAGTGGAAACCGAATGAGGAAGCTGCTAGGTGATGCTTTAGCCCCCAAAGGGTCGGGGTGTCGCTGGTGTCCCTACATCGGGCTCCACCCTTTTCCTCTGTCATTCTCATTATTGTTAAGGTTGACGACTACCACCAAGTGCCAGGAGTGCCCAACTTGCAGCCTGCGTGCCACATGTAGATTGTTTGAAGACTGTTTTGCTTATCTCTGGTGGCAGATATCACAAAAAATATGCGTGGATCTTTTCCTTTGCTCATCAGCTTTTTTTTTTTCCCTTGAGACAGAGTGTCACCTGGTCACCTTCAGTAGAGTACCTTGGTGTCTTAGCTCATGGCAACCTCAAACCTCCAACTCTTAGGTTCAAGCCATCCTCTGGCCTCAGCCTCCCAAGTAGCTGAACTCTAAAAACACCTGGCTATTTTTAAATGGGATCTCAATCTGACTCAGGCTGGTCTCGAACTCCTGAGCTCAGGCAATCCAACCACCTCAGCCTCCCAGAGTGCTGGGATTATAAGTGTGAGCCATTGCACCTGGCCTAGCTTTCATTAGTGTTTCTATTTAATGTGTAGCCCAAGACAAGTCTTCCAATGTGCAGTGGGAAAGAAAAAAGGGTTGGACACCCCCAACACGATTCCTGCACACCAGGCCTTAGTTAGTTGGGCAGGTGGCACCTCTCCAGCTTTGAGCCCTCCTAGCCACACCCTGGAGGATGGGGGAGGGCTCAGAAGGGCTGACTGTTAAATATTTTGAAGTCTAGTGAGCTAATTGGTAAACAGAGCTGTTCCTAAAAATAAAATTATATAAACTTACAATTAAATAGATTATATTAAAAACAAAGGTAATAAACACAACAGGGTCATTAAATATTTACCAGCACACACCCCTGGAAGTACCATTATCCTTATTGTACAGATAAAGGAACCAAGGACTTAAATAATCAGCACAGCTGGGAGTGGCAAGGCCCAGAGGCAGGGTTGAACACTGTGGAAGATGCTGGCTTATGATAGCTGCTTTTCCCTCCGGCTATGCCGCTGCTACACATAGCCCATCTAACTCCCAGGGTGCGGTGGTAAGCCAGAGACTTCATTTACAGAGGCTACTGCTAAGTCTTGATCTTTCTGGTGGAGGAAACCACCCCCACCATCACAAAAGTAGTGGCAGCTGCATGTTTATTTCCTGTCCTTATGATGTGCCTAGGGTCAGAGGTCACTGTCCTAGTCACTTGCCAGAAGAGAGGGCAAGTGGTCAGCTTCCCTACACATAGGGAAGATGTCATTTCCCTGATGTCTTTGGCTGCCTATGGGCACTAAGATCCCAGCAAGGTTTGGGGCCACAGGGTCTCATTCTCAGACAGGACACACCCATGAGGACACACCCATGCTCCAGCTCTTTTATAAATATTCCAAGAAGAACAAGCGAGGGCTATCTCTAGAGGCTGCAGAGGTGGGAGAGAAGGGATAGGGGGGTACTTGGTGCTTCTTCACAGAAAAGCTTCAGATCCATAAATATATCCACTGGAATGCAGGACAAAACATAATGTATAAAAGATTGAATGGAAGATATATTATGCTATTGCATAGCAATCCTGTCTGCAGGAATTTATAGCTTCGATATATTCCCCATTAAAAGTGGTTCTGCTAGCTGGTGGAGAAGCTCCATCCGTCTTGCATCTGTTGCAAACCATCAATATTATGGTTTACCCATTTAAACGGGAAATGAGACCAAATATTTGGGCTATTTATAATAAAAATATGAAAATCTTTGTATTGGTGTGCATCGCCTAACTTCTTCGGTTTAATCAGAAGTGTGTTTATAGAGCTCTGAGAAAATGTCCCACCCGTGAAATTGTGAGGATCTGAGAGGCAGGGATGAAGAGGAATAGTGAGTTCAGGTTTCTTTTCTGGAGGAGCTAGGCAGGTGCCCCGAGGATGGCAAGTGGCAGTGGCCGCTAAGGTCCTTAGTCATGGGAAAAGCCATGGGGCATTTCCACCTGCAAGTGTTTTTTATGTTTGAGGTCAGGAGGGATGGGGAATCCTGGAAGGTTGGAAACAGGTAAGGGTGTGGGGCGCCCACTAGCATCAAAGTGCAATTCACTGGCGTCAGCACATTCTGCACACACTAGGCCATGCTCACAGGACCAGCGCCAGCCCTCAGGCTCCAGTTTTGACCGTGATGTTGAACCCATCACTGTGGAGCATGGAAACTGCATCACTGGGATTCCCATGGATTAGACTATTGACCCTCAGTGGGGAGACTGCTGTTGCCCTGTGAATCATTTTAAATTGCGTGAGGGCATTTGGGCTATCTCAACATGAGGCCCAGGCTGCCTGGGAACAGTCCTGCACAACAGCAAATTGGCTGTCTTAGCTATTTCCCAGAACTGCTCCTCCCAACCCCCTCTCCCTGGCCCTTCCTCCCCAAACTTTCTCCTCAGTTTCCAGTACTGCTTCACACCCACCTCCTTTCTTTCGAGTCCCTTTAATCTGTCACACTTGGCCCCTGTTGTCAGCTCTCAAGTTTTGATTCTGCAAACTGAATTCCAGGGCACGTACAGCCCCCAGGGAGAACTTCACTGTCAACTGGGGGCTCCTGGAGCCCCCAAGGGCAGTGTGAGCCCCTGCCCAGGGAGGGGACTGAAGTAAAGGCTAATCTCTCCACTGACCCCAGCATTGTGTCTCTGGCTGGCTGCCCTAGCTCTGTCCTTTTTTGCTCCCCCCATCCCCATTACATAGCTCTCTAGCCTCATGTCAGTGGGCTTCGGGGTTCCTGCAGGGGCTGTGCACATTGACCCAGGCAGGGCCCCACCAGGGGCTGCCTGTCAGACAAACATAGATGGGAGACCCTTCTATGGCCTTGTGCTCCACGCCATGGCCCCCAAAGCTCCTGCAGCCTTGTGGGGTAGGGAAGGTCACCCTGGCTCAGCCTTTTCCTTCCTTGTGACTCCCTCTTTGAGAGACTCAGAGTGTCACTCTGCCCTTTCCACTTGTGCCCAGGGCTTTCTGGGCTATTTTTAAAAGCCTATGGCACTTACTATCCGCACCACTCGTTAGGGTGGTTAATCATCACTGTCTAAAAGTGTCGCCTCCTGACAGTGCAGGGTGCAGAGAAGAGCTGCGGTCGAGTGAAGAGACTGAGCAGCTGGCAAACCTCGGCGGGAGGGACTCGAGTCTCTCTGACCAGCAGCCTGGGACAGAGGAAAAGAGTACTGGTCTGCACGTAGACCTGGTGGCAGGTGCAGTGTGGGGTGCTGGTGGCCAGGCAGCTGGGTGTCAGCATTGGCTGCTCCTGTGAAGTCTGGGCAAGTTGTTGGCTTCTCTGAATACCACTCTCCACCCTTCGACACAGAATCACCATTCGTTTAGGGTAGACGCTGACTTATAGTTTACACATTTTCCTGGGAGGATACTTGGTTGGAAATACACCCTTGATTTTTCTGTTTACATTTACCATTCCCCTGGCTAGAGAGATCAGGATGATGATTCCGGCTCACGTGTGACCTTCCAGTTCGGATTTCACGAAGAGGAGCCCATTCTCTTCCTTGTGCCCATGCAGTGAGCCACTTGGTCCCCTTGCACAGGCCTGGGGACCCTCTGCTCTCTACTGTGGGGCTCCAAAGGGCTGGCTAAAGGGGAGTCTTCTGGTAAAAACCTTTTCTCCTAGGTTGGAAGAACTTACAAAAGACCCCATTTGGGTCACAGGCCCAAGTCTAACACAGCCTGACAATTAAGCTAATATTCTGATCTGCCATCGCTGTCTTCCTCGACTGTTCAGAGTCCAGAGGTGGGGGTAAACATTTCCCAAAGCCCAGTGCACACTAAGCTCGAAGGAATGGTTGTGTAGATTGAAGAAAGTGACTAGAATAACTCCTCCTAGTAAGTGTGGCCATTGTTGAAACATACACGGACAGACTGAGTGACTTTTCAGGTCATCTAGGCTATCATCTTATTGTAGACCTTGCTTTCCAAGAGGAAGGTGATCCTGGCAGTACTTGTGTTCTGAGGTTAAATAACTACCAACCTTTTCTTGTGAAAGTTCTTTTCATTGCAGGGTATGCAATTAATTATTTTATACATAAGACACAGGTAGCATTTATTGAGTAATTAGGATGTATCAGGCCATTCCCAGTTGACAAAATTGTAGCAGGGCAAGGGTGTGCCACTTCCCCCAGACTGTCAGTGGAGAGAGAGTTTGTATTCAAACCCAGGCAGGTGACCCTGCTGTTGATCCTCTTGGCTGCTGTGCTGTACCACCTGCCATGTACTAAAGACCTCAAGGTTCAGAGAGATTATTTAAGATGCTCAGTGGTAGAGCTTAGATTTGAATTCAATCCTCTGTGACTTCACAGCTTGGCTGTGCCTGGCTCAGGCCTGTCTGTCCCTTCCATCTTGGTCTATGCCATCCTGGCACATAGTGGGAGCTTTCAGTCCTGGCCTCTGGCTTCTTGCTGCCCTGCACATAGACTGACCACATCTTCCCTAAAAGCCTGGGGCCTGCCAGAATCACACATACTTGGTGACTGCAAGACTCTGTCTTTCTGAACCATAGGACAAAAGAGAGAAGAATGGCCTTTCATTTTTTGAAACCAACATCTCCCACCCTGAGGCAGTCACCTGTTCCCCTCCCAACCATGCAGATGAAAATAAGCTACAAACTCAGTTTCTAGAGACTACACAAGCACATTTTCTCTCCATAAACTGGTTATCAGCACCTTCAGCCAGTCAGAGATTAAGTATTTACTGATGTTCTCCCTTCTGCCACTTCCCTGGAGAAAGTTTGTGCTGTTGTTCAATCTCTAAGCTTGGCCCATCTGGGAGTGGTGAAGCAGCTGACGGAGGTGAAGATGCCGGAGGGTCAGAGGAATAGGCCCACCTGCTATAGCAGTGGGATGAGCCCCAAGGAAGGCAGGGTGCCAAGAGGCCTGTGCATCAGGTTGAGAGGGTCTTCAGTGTCGGGCTATCAGCGTGAACGAGCTATAGCTTTACGTGACACGCATGTGCCATTGGGCATATGCTCATGTGCATGTGTGTGCTGACAATGGCATCAACTTGCCCCCATGTGTGACCATGTGTTTAAACCCATGGGACATGTTGGGCATGGGCCCAGACCCCTATAACTCCAGACATTTCACATGGAGCCTTCTGCAGCTCTGTGATCAGGTTAGGGCCTCAGCTAAAATCTCTTGTGGAGGTGGGCACAGGGGCTCAGTTCTGGAGCTTCCTTCATTCTCCTGCTTATTGTATCCATTGTTTATCTCTGCTCCTTGGTGGAATGAAAAGGCTCAAAGAGTTCGAGGTCTGACAATGAAGTTGGAGAACTCACCCTAGAAAAAGTGCTACATACCTCATTGCTGAATATCACTATGGTCACCTTTGAAGTACCAGTCTGCCCTTGAAAGCAATTTTGGAACTCTTTTTCTGGAATGGCCATCAGAGTTGTGGTGGTAGTAGGTCTGACAATTAAGTTCTTAACCTTGCCACCATGCCCTTACATGGGCAGCACTGTACAAACAACTCAGTAAAGTTCTATAACCTTTTCTGAGACAAAGTATCACTCTGTCACCCTGGGTAGAGTGCTGTGGCCTCAGTCTAGCTCACAGCAACCTCAAATCCTGGGATCAAGCAATCCTCCTGCCTCTGTCCCCTGAGTAGCTGAGACTATAGGTACCTGCCACCACACCCAGCCAGTTTTTCTATTATTAGTACGGACATGGTATCTCTCTTGCTCAGGCTGACCTGGAACTCCTGAGCTCATGGGATCCTTCCTCTTTGCCCTCCCAGAATGTTAGAATTACAGGCATGACCCCCTTTGCCACAGCTATGTATTTCTTGACAACAAAACCCATGCTCTGGGCTTTTACCAATATTCTCATCCTTCCACATTGCTAGACACTTCATCTGTGCTGAGTCAATATAGATGAGTAAGTGGTATAAAATACATAAAAATACCCAGGTCAACATGGGGAGCAGGGAGGGCTTTTATTTTCTGTTTATTATATTTTTAAGGAAATGATCTAGGGACTCTTCATCTCACACTCAGGCACTCGGTCTCAGTTCAACTTCTTGTCTGCTGTGGCCTAATGTTTGTGCCTCCCAAAATTCATATTAAGGGGGACAGTATTAAGAGATGTGGCCTTTAGGAGGTAGTTTGAAGGTGGAAACCTCATGAATGGGAGTAGGACCCTTGTAAAGGAAGCACAAGGGTACCTGTTTGCCTTCCACCATGTGAGGAAACCTCCAAAAGGCACTGTCTATGAGAAACAAACCCTCACCAGAAGCCAAGTTGCTGGTGCCTTGAGCTTTGACTTCCCAGACTGCAAACAAGGGCCTAGTATAGTTCTACATGTACATCAGGGCTCATTTTAAACTGTTTGTGAGCTCTTGGTGCAGACAGTGTATATCAACAATATTTAAGAATTGACACAGCATGGATACAGATGAGAATTGGCCCAGCACAGAAATGACTGGTCTTCTTGGGTGGCCCAGTCCTCTGCTCTCTATCTGTGGAGTTCACCAACCAAAATTGGGCACTGGTCTTAAAAAGAAAAATGAAGTTCTAGAGAAAGTTTAGTGGCTGCTGGCCAAATGTCAGCCTAGGTTAACTGAGGTTATCTGAGCACACAAGAGCTGTTTTAGTTCTTTCATGCTGCTGCAACAGAAAACTGGGTAGTTTATAAACAACAAGGATGGATTTTTCACAGTTCTGGAGGCAGAGAAGTCTAAGGTCAAGATACCAGTGGATTTAGTGTCTGCTGAAGGTCCACTTTCTGGTTCACAGTACTGGGTGCTCACAGGGTGGAAACAACAAGAGACCACTCTTAGGTCTTTTTATAATAAGGGCACTAATTTCACTCCTGAGGACCCCACCTTCATGACCTAATGACCTCCCAAGGACCCACCTCCTAATACCATCACTTTGAGGGAAGGATTTCAATGCATCAACCCTATGGGGACACATACTCAGTTTATAGCAGGAACAATGACCAGGAGGGGTCCTGAGCCTAAGGGAGCCACATGATCTTTACTTTTGCCCTCTGCTGTTGAGGCAACGGCAAAGAGACGTGGTAACATGAGTAGAGCACAGCCCTTGAAGTCAGATAGATGTAGTCAGTTCTCCTTGTAAAATATTGGGGTGCCTCCCTTGGCCCACAATGCTAAGTTGCCATTAGTTGTAACATAGACTATTGATTGAATAATGCCTGGCTTCTTCCCTGTAGGATGGAGTAGAGGGAAAAATACTAAAAGGCAAAAAAAGTATGGCTTAGAAAAATAACATTCTCTTTAAGTTAAACATATTTCAGTTTCTTTGCCTGAGAAAGGGACTAAAAATATCTCGAAGAGTGGTGGTGACAATTAACTGAGAGTCTGTAAATTATTTGCCTCCTGCATAGACTATAAATGGAAAGTCTAGTACACAGCAGGTGCTCAGCTCTGTTGATGGGGTGGAGTCTGCAGTCCCCCTAAATAAACAGAAAATAAAAGCTTTTCCTTCCTCCAAGGGCCTTTCTGGGGTCCCAGCCTCTGTGAGGCTCACTCCTCTCTTTCCACCTCTCCTGGCTGCACGAGAGTTAAGAGAAAGGTGACATGCAGAAAGGGCAATAGTGTCCTCTTTGCAGGAAAGGGTGGTTTCTGGAAGTGAGGACGCAACTTCTGCCTACTAGAATTCCATGTCCTGACTGAGAAAGATCTTCTTGGCTTTCTCCCCTTCCCGCACCCCACTGCAATGACAGTAATACACTACAGGTGCTGGAAGAGACAGCCCAAACCAGCCCCTCATGTAAGGGAAGGTGACACTGAAGACCAGGAGCAAGAGGTCTGATGAGACAGCTGGAGATCCCAGCTATATCTCTTTCCTCTTTCTGGCATTAGATTTGGGTGCAATTAACTATAAGAAGATGTTGAGTGGGGTTCTCCTGCTGTCCAGGAATGGTGACTGATGCCTAAAGCTAAGCCCACATGGCACCATGGTTCCCCACCTTCAAAGCACAAAGACTCCTCATAGTTGGGCTGGCAGAGTCTGTAGAGCTCTCTGTGGGGCTGGGACTGATGCCTTCCTGTTCTATTTCCCTGGTAAGCACCAGAAGAAGCTGGTGGGGAGGGAAGTTGACTTTGGGGAAGAGGAGGAGGATGCTTTCCGTTCTCAAAGTCAAAGGAGTGAAGCCCCCAAGAGCCTGGGGTCTCTGCAAGGAGGCAGGATGTGTGTCCAGTTGGCATCCTGCTGTCCTGTAGGCTGGCTGAGCTGCCCCTGTGTAGCCCAAATAGGCAGGAATAGATTGCAGGAGAAATAGCCTGGATGCCCCCCAACTGGAAGGCTGAGAGAGTCTCTGGATTTCTCTGCCCTAGAAAGGTGTGGACAGGGTGGGGACTGAGAGACAGGAGCTGAGAGGGTGTGGTAGTTTGAACTAGAGTTGGATCCTCCACCTGGTGGGGTGGAGATTGGGCAGCCAGGAGGTCCCCCAGAATCACACACATATTCCCTATAACTGGCAGCACAATGACCATCACACAGAGAATCAAGGACAATGACCAGAAAGCTGGCAGGTGGCCAGGAGAGGTGGGTCTCTAATGCGGCTGCTCCTTCTCCCTGATACTCCTGGAGCAGTGGTGCTGAGAGAAACAAGAGGATGTGCCTGAGAGCCAAGTATTCACTCAGCCCACCCTGGGGTTGCCAGATTAAATATAGGGCACTCTGTTCGAGTTGAATTTCAGATAAACAATGAGTGTATTTCAGGAGAAGTATGCCCCAAATATTGCCTAGGACATGCTTATCCTAACAAAATGCATTTGGATATTTTCATTCAATATTCAATATTCATCTGAAATTCAAATTTGACTGGGCACCCTATATGTTTATTTGCTCAGTCTGGCAACACAACCCTCTCCATACACAAACACACACACCAGGCTGTTACAGCCACGGGAAGGAAGCTCTGATCTGAGTTTGAGATTGAAGTTTTAAAATGAACAAGGCTGAGTCTTAAGGACCCCTGTGAAACCATTCTAATAAATGACAGTGGCTGGCAGGTTATGGCACTGGGCCAAGATACCATTCAGGAAGCCGCTGAATGAGCCAGTGAGAAAGCAGGGCTCGCAGAGAGCACAGCTGGGGAGGGAATTTATTAGAAAAATAAAACTGCTTCCTAATCATACCCCAAAGGGGTGACTGGCCACCCTGTCCTACATGGGTTGCTGCTCTCTGTAACCCCCTTGGCTTCCCTCAGAGCAGCCATTTCCTCCCCAGTCCCTGTTTGTGTAGCAGATGGGGTGTCGAGTGTTTCCCTTGTAGGGCTGGGGCTCCCCATCTTCTCCTCGCCCAAGTGAGGTGACTCCCACTTCCCTAGTGCAGGACTGAAGCTGTAAGAGAGGGCAGGAGGTTGCTGAGGGCACTCTGGCTGACCTGGTCATCCAGCTCTTGATTAACCTTACTCTAGGCTTTAATGGTACAGATAGGACGTTTGCAGGTGCATTCTACCAATGTCACCCTGGAGGAGTCGGCCAGACCTCCTCTCTGCCCTTCTCCCTCCCCTCTGCCTGTTGGTGGCAACCTGGATCTAGCACGTGGGCATCTGTCCCCTGGCCCTGTGCTCTTGCTGCCTGCCCATCAGCACCCACATCCTCTTCATCCTCCCAGGCTGGCTCCATCTTCTGGTGCTTGTGATCTCTGAGCTGGCTATTCCCATGCACCAAGGAAATGCCTTCTGCACTGGAGCTCTTCTCTGGTTTTCTGGGTGCCCCCTCCCCATTTTCCAGTCTCTTTGCCCCAACACATAAGCCCATGTTCATGTCTCCGCTCAGCCTCACTGAGGTCCTGCCAAGGGGCCTCTGGGCAGGGGTTGAGCCTGTGCAGTACTTACCAATCATTCCTCCCACTAAGTGTTTGGGGATAGCCGGTGGGACACAGGGTGCTGTTGGGTTGACATCTGGGGGCAGCCCCTGCATAGGTAGCTGAAGAGGGAGGTGAGACTGAGTCCTGTTGGCCCAGGGTGGGCTGGGCAGGTATTAACCTGGAGGGTGGAGAGCTGGGCAGGCAGGAGTTTCAGTAGGGAAAACAGGGCAAGGAGCCTGGAGAGGGGGGCAGAGGGATCCCAGGGGGAAGCAGAACTGGCACAGGGGGAGGCTGAGAAAGGTGTATGTGGGAAAGAGGGAACAGAGTGTAGAGAAGGCAGAGTGGGAAGGTGCAGAGCGAGAGAAGCAGAGAGAAGGCCAGCTGGAAGAGCTGCGTTTCATTTGCAGCATGTAGAGATAACAGGTGGGCGTGGACTCCGAAGGAAAGACATGCTAGCAATGGCCCAGCACACGTGGCACCGTCCTATGAACCCCACACACATTTCTGACTCCTGATCAGAGCCCTCACACGGGACAGTGTGCCGGCCTCACGGCTCTCCCAGCCCCAGATAACGGCTCTCCCAGCCCCAGATAAGCCTGATGTTGTCTTGCAGGAAGTACACAAATCACCTCTCCCCTGTTCCCACCTACCGGCTGCCTTTCCAGGGCCTGTCCCAGAGTGGGAGGGAACTGCCCCTCCTTATCCTGGAGTCACTTCCTGCAGGGCACAGCAGCTTGAGCCACAAGGTCAGCCTGGGGTGGCAGAGCAATGGGAGGGCACAAAGGCAAGATTGGCAGCATCTAGGGGGTTAGGGAAGCAACCTGGTGTGCGGGGGGCCACGGGGAGCATGGGTGGTTGGTGTTATTAGTGAAATGAGGCTAATTTTTTTCATTTACTAACTGCAAGGCTTTGAGGAATCACCTAGTTTATCAGCTGCTGGATGTTTCTGCTCCCAACACTGGGAGGAGAATCCAGGCATGAGGGGGGCCAGCAGTCTCCCAGGGCCTGGGCATGAAACCCACCTGGAGTCAGTCTGTGTAGCCCCTGGCCTTGAAGGCAGTCTGATTTGGCACCATGAGACTGTTGACTGTACATCTCCTGATTGATGTATAATTGTGATGATGATGGTGGTGATGGTGATGTCTCTCATCTCTTAAGAACTTCCCATGTGCTAACTGCTTTATGTGTGGGAACCCAGATAATTCTCATATGCTCCTATGACGTTGCTATTATTTACATAAGTGTGTAATATATACATAACATACATGCAGATGCATGCACGTATATGTGTGTGTATGCGCACATCCATACACATTGTATGTATAAGGAAATTGAAGCACTGGAGAGGTTGAGTAACTTGCCCAAGGTCACACAACTAAAAGGGGTGAGTGCTGTCATATAGCAAGTGTAAGGACCACACAGGGGCAGCGCAATGACCAGAGCCACCTCACCTGCACTGTCATGCACGCCATTCCTGCCTGACTGCCCTTGTGGGATGGGGACAGCCTGCACCTGCATCCAGACAACAAGACATGCTCTCTAGGGTCCTTGAAGCCCAGTGCCATCCTGCTGGCCCTGGACAGTGGTACCTCCTCTCCCTCTGGCTGGAGCTAAGGAATACATCTCAGGATGCATTCAAGACCAGTCAACAAGGCCCAAACACCCATTCCACAGATAAGGAGAAAATAAGAGAGATAAAGACACAGGAGGGAGAAAGGACTTTGACCTCGGTTAGGATTTAAGTCTGAGGCTGGAAGGATAAAAGAGAAGAAGGCAAGCGTCTGGTGGGGGAGCCTGAGCAGATGAACAGTAAGCAGGGCAGGGCCAGTGATAATCCAAGTCCACTAACCCTCAGGGCAGCTCAGCCCTCTTAGCCCGCCTTGCTTGTTTTCTCTGCAGCTGCCCTGGACTCTTCCTAACAGAGCCTGGGTTGAGTCTGGGTGTTTACACTTCTCTCAGTCCCATAGTCCAGGGCCGTATGCCCTCCCCATCCCGCCTGCAGACAATGGGTACAACTGGTGTGTCAGGCATCCCAGCCGATGAGAGGTATAGGGGCTGGAAAGCCCTGGAAAGTATCGTCTAATTTTTCTAAAGATGATGAGAATGACTGGGCTCATGTTTGCCTCAGTAAGTGGAAGTTGTACTGTGACCCTGAGATAAGGTGACCAGATTTTAACATTGGTAAAGCGGGACACCATTGATGGGAGGGCGGGGGGGCGGTGGGGCCTGACAACAATGCAAACTTTGATAAGCAGTTCTTGATAATCAGTTCTCAACAATTATTTGTTATTATTAAAGTTTAACATTATAAAATTAACAAAAATAATATAAAACTCATCCTGGCGAAATAGCCACATGGCAGCTGAAAGCCGTATATTCCCTTCCTGTCTTCCTGCGATCCCTAGCTTGTCGTGCATTCTTTCCAAAAATCAGGACTTTTAAACAATGCCACGGGATGCGGGACAAATTGTTTAAAATCAGGACTGTCCCGCCAAAAGCGGGACGTCTGGTCACCTTACCCTGAGGGGAGGGAACCTAGAGAAGACAGCGACATTGTGCACATCCAATGTGTGGAGAGCATCCGGAACAAGAAGGATGGTCCTTGTGAAGTTGTTTGTTTTGCTGTTTGCAACAGAGGCCTCCCAATTGGTCAGTCACCTTTGAATGGTGGCTACTTGAGGCTTAGGGGGAGTCGGCCTGTGGTGACAATGGGTAAGCTGTCCACCAGGGCCCTTCTGTACAGGGTCAACTCCACTTCCACCTGCCAGAGCTCAGAGGGTCCCACTGCTCACACAAACAGTTGAAAACCACCATGGTGGAGCATCCTGCCTCCTCCTGGGAGGATTAAAAGGGAACAAAATCTGTGGCCTTCTGAATGCAGGTGGCTGTGATTTCTTGAAAGGGGCATGACAAGTGTGTTCTCTCTTGAGAAGATGCCATGAGACCTGTCTGCCCTCTCAGACTATGGGGACCAGCCCCCCTAAAATCCTCCCCAGGTTGTCTTTTTTGTTGTTGTTTTTGTTGTTGCTGTTGCTGTCGTCTGCCTTCTTCTCCCAAATTCTCAGTTTCACTCTTTCCCCAGCCTAAGGCTAAATCCTTGGACACACAGCCTGGGTGATCTCTTAGGATGTGGACAGTCTGCACCTGTCATCTGGCACTTGACAGTAATGGATTCTGTCTTAAAGCCTCACTGTGGGCCAAACTGTGGGTGACACATCTGGGCAGCCTTGGGGATGTGGAGGTCAGGGTACTTTTCCTGGGAGAACTAGGGTCCAGCAGGAATGTTTGGGCCTCTTCTTCCAGCTGAGGGTGGCTTTCTTAAGGAGTATGTATTATGCCAAGAGGGAAAACAGAGCTGGAATAGAACTCAGAGGGAGGGAGACATTTTCCCAAGCTCCAGGGTGAGCCACCCCAAACCCTCACTGTTTACGCTTCCTGTGAGCTGTTCCACACACAGCTCCACCTGCTTCCTTATCTCATCTCATGTTCTTTCCTCATCTGTGAAATGGGTGTTTGGACTTTGTAGTCTCATCTTGAAGATTAACTGAGATGCACTCCTGGTTCAAACTCCTGCGCATAATCTGTGCCCCGTGAATGGCTATTTGCTTTCCTTCCTTGAGAGGCCTTTCAGCCAAGGGGGCTGAACACACACGCTTTGGAAGGAAGTGTTGGCTCTTCTGCTTACTACCTGCATGACCCTGGGATCTTCCCTTCAACCAGAACACAACCTTTTCAAGAGCAAGAACTGAGCCACAGACCCCCATCTCAGTAGCCATGTTCCTTGATGGGCAAGCACTTGAGTCAAACTTAATGACCTGAGAACTGATTCAACAGAGAGAGGGAGAAGAGATCATAGGGATTTTGCTGTTTCAAGAGGGTAAGCAGAGAGAGGAAGTCAAGGAAGGAGTAAAATTAGAGCAGAGCAGGAAAATTTCATAGTCCTGACACTAATGGAGACCAACCCTCACCAAGGTCACTGAGTCCTCTCTGCATCCTTCATTGCCATCAAACAGCCATTATTAAGTGACTGCTGGGTTTCAAGGCAGTGCCATGGAAACTGTCCAGCACTGGATGGGGAGAAGCAAAGGTGTGTAGACATCAAAGGGATATGGGAATCTAACACCATGTCCATGTTTGGGGGCCAGGGCAGAGGTGGGGCAGATTGGTTACAGTCTAGGCAGACAGACAGCAGCCTGACCATGGCCTCAGGTTCTGTCTCTCAGAAGAAACAGAGTTTCAGCCTCACTGGAAACCCAGAACACATTCCATGGCTGCACCCTGACAGAGAAGGCAGCTTAGCAACATGCTTCTGGGCGATGGAACCTAGATACCCAATCTGGAGGCCATCAGCCTCAGACACCCACCTGAGTTGCAGGGTATGAGGTCTTAGCCACTGGTGGGCTCAGACCAGGATCCTCAAGGCCAGGGCTGGCTGGTGAGCAAAAGCTAACTGGGATCTTAAGAAAGCTGCAGGGATGAGGCAGGGAACCGGCACAGGAAGCTGCCCAGGGGTCTACCCCTGGTATGGTGTTAGACTGCTGAGCCTATTTGGGTGGGGCTGCTGTCAGATATGAGAAAAGACTCATTTCTCAGCATGGAGACATCGCCTTCTTCTAGCAGGGCTGCGAATGGGTGTTCTGTCTGCAGAGGTTGGTCATAGAGCCCTGGAGTTGTCCTGGGCTCACATCAGCCCTGCCTGGACGAGGAGGACAGCTGCAGAGGCTGGGGTCTACCTGATGGCCATCTGCGTCCCTCAGAGCTTCCACAAGATAAACAGCCAGCACAGGGACAACTCCCCAAATGAGACTGGACTTGCTCTTTTTTGATCTAGGGGAGTACAGGTCTCCTGTGGGGGCTCCTTTGCAATTCATCATTGACATTTCTGCTTAACACCTTGCCTGCTTCTCTTCCCACTGTACCGAAGTTCCAAGACAAATTGCATTCACTTCTATGGCTTGGGTGGCCCCCGTCCCTGACCACTGCATGTCCCAGCTATGGGCCTCTCTCCTGTGCTGCAGACTCACCTCTTGAAGCTTCTTTTTCAGCGTCTCTTCTTGTGCAGCTTCTAAGCACTGGGGACTCAACTGACATGAGACTGCCATTTCCCCTTGCAAATCTGCTCCTCACACTGGATATTTGTGTGTGTGTTCAGCAAGTATTGTTATTACCCACCTTGTTAGCAAAATGAGTAAGCCAGGGTCTCCCCTTCTTGTCTTCCTTCTTCTGATCCTCCTCCTTACATCTATCATGGACTCATTTCCAAGACCTGCACATTCTGCCTTCTAAACACAGCTCCACGCCTGGTCATTTCCCTTTAATCACTGTAACAACTTTCTGCATGGATTCTTCTCTAATCTTCAGTCTTGGCCAACTTCCCAACCACAATCCCATCTCTCCTCCTCCTGCAAAAGGAGTCGTCTTTTTAAAGCACAAATCTGATCATGTCACACATGTGCATAATATACCCTTTGGTGGCATCCCAGGCCTGCTGGGAGAAGATCTCCTCTCCTCAGCGTGATGTCCAAGGTCCTACACCTCCTATTAATCATCTCTTGCTTCTTGCCCATATGGGATGCTGTTTTTAGCCATATGGAAGTGCATGTAATTGGAGAAAGGTACCTTGTGTTTTGGAGTTGCTTAACCTGCATATATTTTATTGCTTCTTACATTTCTTACCTAACTTTCCAGAGTCCACGTGTGCACTGCTTCTAGAGATCAGCCTCCCTTGACTCCCCCAGGAGAGTTTGAGGCCCTGTGTGCTTTCTACTATCAGAGCACTGAAAGCACCAATTTCACTGCCTGTTGCCCAAATGTCCACTTCCAAGCTGAGCTGTTAATCTCTGCTCCCTGGGGCCCAGCACTGGAGTGTGGGAGGCACTTAGTCCAAAGCAGATAAATGAATACATGAGTTCAGTGGACACAGTTTTATTTTAGTTGCTTTGTTTGTCTTTGGGGAAGAGATTAGAGGAGGAAGATTTCCAGGTGTCACCCCCTAGGAAGCTCCTATGTGTGGGGGACACACACACACCTCCCCTCTTCTTCATGTACTGCTGCCCTTGGGGAGAAGACCTGAGGCCTCAGGCAGCTCCCTTCTGAGCTAGTTAACTCGGAGGACACAGCTTCATCCAGACAGAACACAAGTGAGAGGAATGGCTCTGGCCTCCCCCACCGCAGCAGGGGAGGTCATAAAACTCCACAAAGAGAAAAGGTTGACTTCTTGCTTCCAGACAAGAATTAATAGGTGCAACCCATAATCCTGTCTTGAGGGAGATGAAGGGAAAAAGGAGCCAGAGAGAATATAATGGCCAAGTCCACCCTGCTTGCTGCCTGAGTGCCTCTCTGGTGTTTGAAGTTCAATGCATAGAAAATGAGCAGAGAGACTCAGAAGAGTCAGCACTTTGGGGGAGTCTGGCATGTGGGCTGCCTCCAGGGAAGCACAGTTCACCCCTGGCAGCCTGCAGAGGTGCAGAGGAGGTGAAGAGAGCGGTCCACAGCCTCTCTTTCATCCCACCCACTGGGCAGGCAGCCACTTGGGGTATTTTGCCTGATCTGGTACCTCTGATGACAGATGACAGAGGGACAGCCTTTGCTGCTGAAGGAGACTGTTGGAATGCTGTGGTACAATTCTCCTCACCTTTACAGGTGAGGACTGGAGGCCATGCCAGGGCAGGGAACGCCTCCTCTGGCATGGCAGGCACTAGTGTACAAAAGTGAGCACCAGCCTCTCCCATCTCAGCAGATGGGTGGTGAATTAGCCCAGGTCTTCACCCAGCTGGGCACAGAGCAATGGCCTCCAGAACCCAAGCTGGCAGTGGGCTGTGCTCCTTACCTGGTCAGAGGCCACTGGCAGGGCTGATTTGGAACCCTTTTCAGGCAGGCCCTCCCTTCCTAACCCACCCACCCCACCCCACCCCACCCCACCCCACCCCACCCCACCCCAGCCCCAGCATTAGCCTCACGTGTCCAGCACAGGGCTGCCCACCAGGGAAGGGCTGAATACCATGCATGGCTGCAGATGACTTAACACGGTTGATGTTGATCACAATAGCAATCGTCACCATTTACTATTTACTATGAGTTTTGCACATAGCATGCATTGTCTCCTTTATTTTTCCCAGCAAGTCATGACAGGCTCTTATATCGTGGGAACTACAAAAGTCTCCAGAGGTTGGAGGCAGGGTTAATGCATGGATGGTACTTCCAGAGTGCCTGACACTCACTCATTTGCCCAGTAGTTCATTCATTCATTCATTCATTCAACAGAGGCTTATCATATGATAACTGTGCCAGAGCCTGTTGTAATCTCTGGGAATATATCTGTAACCAAACAACCCCCAAACTATGTCCTCATAGGGATCAGTGCAAGCAAGAGAGACAGACAGTAAGTAAAATGCATAAGTAAAAGAAAAATACTAGGCTAGATGGTAGTAGGGATGATGGAGGAAAAAAAAAACAGAAAGGGCAGAGAGGAAGTGCAGAGCTGGAGTCAGGGAAGGACTGACTGAGAGGGTGACATCTGAACAAAGTCATGGAGCAGGTAAAGGACGTGTGTCTGTATGTTTATCTGGAAAAAAAAAAAAAAAAGCTTTCCAGACAGAAGTTACCACAAGTCAGAGGGCCTGAGGCTGCAAAGTGCTTGGTAAGTTCAAGGAACAATAAGGTTAAACTGGGGTGGCTGAGTGGAGAGGGACAGTGAGAAAGTAGTGGGAGGTGAGGCTTGAGTGGAGACCTCTTAGGCCACTGGGAAGCTTTCAGTTCTCACTCTGCAGGATTTGAGGGGCACAGATGCCTTACATTTTAGTCAGGGCACTCCACTACCTTCCTGTGTCATCCTGGAGGGAGCTGATCCAGGATGACACAGGGGCTGGGGCTTACAGCAAGGTGGTGGAGACTCCTTTGGGAAGTGGTGGTTTCATGAACATGTTTTGAAGGTCCTTCTGGGCGACTGGAGTATGGGGTGATGAGGACAACTCTGAGAGCTCTGGCTTGAGTGGGTGGGAAGATGTAGCTGGTGTTCACTGATGTGGGGGACCAGGAGAGGAACTGCTTTGAGGTGGAAGATAAGAAGTTGAGCTTTTGACCTGCCATGTTTGAGATTCCTCTTAGATATCCAAGACATACTTGACTAGCTGTCCAGTAGTATTTCCAGTTGATGTAGTGGGCTACCACTGGCAAGGAAGGTCTATGCTGGAGTTCTGAATCTGAGAGTCACAAATCTACTTTATGGCAGACAAAACTTAGAGTTATACCAGTTGAGTAACTTGCCAAGGATCTTAATTAGCCAAGGGCTAGTATATAGGGGTGGGAAAATGGAGGAAGCTTGTGCCTTCATCCATTTTGCTCCATTTCCTTTGATAGATGGGTGATAAGGGTGGAGTTCTCTTCCTAAGGATGGAGATGAAAGAAAAATGTGACTCCCAAGCTGTCAGTGCAGGATGACACCAGGGGAGAGAAGTAGACCTTGAACTTGGCAGTCCAAGGGCAGTGCACTCATTGCCCTAAGGACACTCCAGCAGTGCTAACTGAATTGGAGCACAAAGCCCTGTGAGTTTAAGTTTAGATGGGGCCATAAGCATCCAGCAAGGGGGTGAGATAGTATTTTTCGATGTCACTCATGCCCCGTGTCCAGAGAACATATACTAACTCTCCAGCATAGTCCTAGGCCCAGTGAGAGAGCCAAAGTGGTCTTTGTGCTGGCTGTGCCCTGAAACGTGCATTGTTTTAAGATACACTTCTTGTATGCAAGTGGTTCTCAACATTCCTAATGCCACAAGCCTTAATACAGTTCCTGTGGATCGTGACCCACAGGTTGAGAACCACTATTCTATGCAATGGTAGGAGTGGTGGGAATGCCCTTCACATGTGTGAAGACCCTGGAACTGGGAGATCTGCTGGGAACACCAACAATTTTCTCTGGTGGAGCCAGCATGGCTGAGATGCCCTCCTAAGCCTGGTGCTGGGGATCCCTCTTCAAAGGGGAAGTACAGTGGAGTCACCCCCTCAATGGCTGAGGCCATGATCTGTGAGGTATTTGATATGATTTGAAAGAGGGAAACTCACCCACACCTCCCTTCCTACAGCCATCTCTGCCCCAGCCTGCTCCTGAGGCCTGGCTCACCACTGTCACAGCTGCAATCCTGCACTCTAAGGCCGGCCTCACGTGAAAGTTTAGATTTCACCAAAAGCCAGTGCATAATAAGCTGTGATTAGTCATTATTGCTTTTTGGCTTAAAGGATTAGTGCAGCCAGATGAGGGCAGGCATAGTGAGGAAAAGAGTGGCGAATTTTGGAGCAAACACCAAGGGGAGACACTTAACCTCAATCAGAGGCTTAGGGAAGGCAGGCAGCAGGAGGTGGGCTAGGCAGGTGGCTGAGGGCAGGCCCCTGGGAGGCTGGGAGGAAGGATGGGGATGACCCTGGCAAAGGAGTACAACAGCTGCTGGGTTGTTGTTTTTTAAATTTCACTTTAATATGAGGGTACAAACAATTAGGTTACACTGTTTACATTCATTAGGAAGAGGCCCTGTTTAGTCATGTCCCACGCCCAGGTGGTGGGCCATGTACCCTCACATTGTGCCCATTAGGTGGGAGTACACCAATCCCCCTCCCTCCTTCCTCCCTCCCTCTCCCTTCCCTCCTCCCTCCTCACCCCGACTTGAATTGAATTGTGTTTTTCTCTTGTGTGGGTGTGGATTAGATCATCTACTGGCTTCATATTACTATTGACTACATCGGATATTTGCTTTTCCATTCTTGTGATACTTAACTAAGAAGAATGTATTTCAGCTCCATCTAGGTTAATACAAAAGATGTATGGTCTCCATCTTTTTTTAAAATTTTATTAAGTCAAATATACATAGATCATGAATACATTCATGTATATGTGAGGTACAGTATGCTGATTTTCTTTATACAATCTGACGTGGTTACATCAAACCAATCATCATAGCTTTCACCTCATTTACTCGATTATTGTGCCAAAACATCTATGTTCTACATGTCACAGATTTGACTTGTACCCTTTCATATGCTCCTTAGGTGTGAAGGCGGGACCACACCTAGGGAGTTTTTCTTGACTAACACAGTCATAGGCCTTATGCTAACCTCAAAGAAGAAAAAAAAACCCAAAAAACTTGTTTCTTTCCTCAGTTGCTGCTGATATTCTGACTATATTTCTGGGTCCTCAATAGAAGAGCAAGGATGTTCTATGCCATTTCTTCTCCACTTGCGAAGTTCCATTCTCAGTTGCTTCTTTTGTGGTGGAGACGC
>CAUYQV010107263.1:0-23373 GCA_963574575.1 Galagoides demidoff
ACTATAACTGAGAAAATGACATGAAGGCTGTGTTGATCAGTTTGATGGAAGTATTTCAGATTGCATGTGAAAACCCCACACTGTACCCCAGAAGGGCATTAATGTACATAGTTACCATTCAATAAAATTAAAAAAAAAAGATATTGGTATTAGATACATTAGAAAATAATAACTAAGAAAACAACCTGGACAAAACATGTCTATAAGATTCTGTTCAGGGAGGGGGGGAGCTATAGTCTGTAAAACTTGTATTTGCAAATCAATCAGGAAGTAATGGGTACATGGAGAAGGACAGTAGAAGACGGAGAGCCCAAATAGTGCTTCTTTTCACATTAACATCAAAGGACCACTCCCAGACCTCTGAGAATGGTTATAATAGTCAGTTCAACAACTTTACATGAGTATGTTAACCCCACATATCACAACACACTTCAATAACCTACACATATGTAGAGACAAAACCTCTTCGCCTAAAAAGCTTCCAGATTTCCCATTTAGGGTGTCTTTTAATCTTCACCCTAATCCCTAGAGAAATTTCTGGTGTTTCCCATTTTGGACATGACTACAAGCATAAAAAATTGTGTGTAGGCTCCCTAGGGGTAGAAGCCAAGTTCCTTTCATTCACGATCCTTTCCAGAGCCTGCAGTCCAGTGCTTTGAACATAGTAGGCGTATTCAGCTATTGCTGAGACTTCAAGATTCCAGAAGACCAAGAAGGTCCCTTACACTTTGGGAATTGGCTGTCACTTATTCCCCCAAAACTCTTGTGGTATTTCCAGAACATGCTTCCCTTTTTTGTCTGTTCTGTCTGTGCACCCTCCACACTTTCCTTCTCCAACTACCCAAGTCCTTACCGGTTCAAACCCCTCCAGGCAATTCCCACCACTCTTCTCTATACCTCTCGATATAAACCTTGTTACAACCACATAGTAGATATCTTATACCTTTTCATAAATAAGCATTTCTTAGAAGGCAGAGACTAAGCGTGACTTACTTTTGCATGTCCTATGACTTACATTTGAACCTGGGATACGGGCAATAAATGTTGGTTGTCTGAATGATTATCTGACCTGATGTAGTCAGACGGCCTTCTCCCTGAGGGAAAGGGCTCCTTCCCACATGGCCCCAGGAGAAACAACATGAACCAGAGCTGCAGTGGTACAGGCAAAGCTGTCTTCAGGAACTTACTATGCCTAGTCCTGAGCAACTGGCTGACATTTCAACTGCCTTGTTCCTACTTCATACGGTCCCTTCCCAAAAGGTCAAGATGGTAGAAGATGGTTGAAGTTAGGTTTCATCACTATTTAAGCTTTAGACTTTATTTACAATGAGTGAGGCCCTGGGCATCTGGGAGTTTGAGAGCAAGCCATCTGCTGATGAATGAATATACCAATTGTTGGCATAAATGGAGAGCACACCAACAAGGAGTCCTTGTGAAAGAGTGGTACCTGAGCTGAGGCATAAACACAGACATGTGCTATGAAGTCTGATGCCATATCGGTTAATCTTTAAATCCTAACTCTCAACAAGCTGGACCTACACTGTTCACCCAGCCAGGAGGAAGGGATTAAGCCACACACAGAATAGACCTATATGGACAACTGGAAGCCTCAATAGCTGAGGCACGGGAAATGCCATGAATCTAGAAAGAGCCACTTGTAGTTTTCCAAATAAGAGTTCCCAAAGCAACGGTGTTGGCTTTTGATGTACAGGTCTGAAAGTTTTGTTTAAGCATAAGTATGTCTTGATTAAGGAAAGAAGAAGTTTGCCTGTATTCCAAATAGCAAGTTATCTTGTCAGATCGGGGTGTTGACTGTTTGGAATTTTTCAGGTATCAGTTGTGTTTCCAGAGATATTTGTGTTGGCAGTATTCTATTGTAGAAATATTTTCTGGATGAGAACATTTCTCCTCAGTATTCTGTATGGTAAAAAACATAAACCTACCTCCTAAGGAATCTACTATCCCTAAAATACCTATATTTCAATTCTAGGATGGCATTTTGGCAATAAACATGACAGGAAAATGACTTAATTGATGAGGTCTGGTAGGCAGGCATGCTCCCACATGCCTTTCTTAGATGAGCATTATAAACGTGTTTACTTTTAAAGAGCTAACACACATGGACTTGCATGAAAGCAAAAGAGAATGTGGTAGAAATATGTGCCTTTTATCTCTTGCTTTGATTTTAAAACATGATGCAATGGGAAAGATAGTGGCCCTCACACACTGCAGTAACTTACCAGGAGATGAAAACAGAACAAAGAGAATATTAAATGAGTTTTAATTCACAGCTGGAAAAACAAATGAAAAATTGACAGAAGCCATAACTCCATTTGTGGAGAAGACATTTAGGGGAAGTGAAAGTTAATAATAGAGCCTGCATACAGCTCGGTACCTGGTACTAGATGACAGGTACCTGCCACATGTTACAGCGAACTCTCACAATCACTGTGCAAGGTAGGCTTGATTATCCCAATTTACTAGTGAAGCTGACTATGAATCCCAGCTCCCCCTGTTACTAGCTGGGCAATCTTAAGTACATTTATTAGCTGTTTTGAGCTTCCCTTTCCTCATCTATAAAATAGGCATAAACAATGTCAAGAGCAGATAAATTACTTAACATAGTGTCAGGAGTATCTAAGAGCTTAATTCTTTTACTATTACTAAGTTGGGTACATGAACCAATCAGACCTATGCAGGAAAACAGCACAGTAGAAGGTGCACTCCTTTAATTTCTTATATTCTCATTCTCAAGATCTAACCGTAAGCTAAGCCATCTCCGCCCTCATCCTACACAACGGAAACTTTACGCGTGTATTTCTTAGGAAGGAAAATGGGGCCCCCAAGAACCTCATTTGCCCATGGAAGCAATTATGTCATTGACCTTTTGCTCATTCTCCATGAACTGTGGTCAAGATACAAAGACATCAACTTATATCACAGGGAAAGAGAGAGAACACCAATGCAAGCACCTTTATTTCTGTTTCTTATCTATGATCCCCTAATTCTATGATTTGTGGGCCATTCCCCACTCACTCCATAGTCCCACGAATTACTATTTATAAGAGTTTATAGCCTTCTATAGGGTGGTTCACTATATTCTTTCCTCCTCAATAAACACTATTAACATATGGCTATACAATAGAGGAAGAAACTTCTCTAGAGCCTACATGTTCTGAAAGACAGCTTAAGGAAGTGGTCAACTGGCATTTGGCAGGAGCACCAATCTATAAGAGGTACCAAAACATTTCTGAAAATATAATAAGATTGAGAAAACTGTTCACTAGTAACTTACCTCCTTCAGGGAGAGTACTGTATATGAAGGAAATACTTTGATACACTGCCAAGGTTGAGCACTAAGGCCTCCAAGACCATCCTGGGGTAATACCAAATATTCACTGAACTACCAAGTGTGGGTTTGGTGAACTGATAATATACTATCTTGATTTGGAGATGTAAAGGACAGAGGCCTGAGCTGGGTAATGCTATCAGCATCTCATGTTCTCCATCCATGGAAAACAAAGCTCAACCTCACTTATAAAGAAGTGATAAAGAAATATTTGGAGATAAAATTTAAAGCATACCAGGAACTTATAGGTCTTGGTTTATAAACTATTTCCAAATATCACCTGGGATAATGGGCACAGAACCTGTACTGAATCCTAATGTTGGGTGTTACATTTCAATTCTCTAACTAGAGGTTATTTATTGGAATTCTTCCCCTTCTGGAAGAGGAAGCTGTGCCTGACCTCATCGTCCAGAGTACAGATTTAGGCCTCATGGTGGAATTCATTGGCTCCATGTCATGCTAGTGCCCAGGTCACAAACATACCCAACTGAGTTAAATGCAACTCTGCTATTAATTAAAATATGAACAAAAAAGCACATGGCAACTGTGATGTGTGTGGTGGCAAGCTGAGTCACTTACATAGAACTGTTCTGTGGTGGCCTCATCTGTCTTGCCATGTCGTAGGGTATTTCTTAATGCACGTGCAGGTAATGACACATTAGCAGCACAGATAGAGGCTAACTACTCAGGCAAACTTAACTATCACTATGTTGGCTGTAGTTCATTCCAAAGCACAATTCCATATCTTTGCTATTTTGGTGTGTCATGAAGACATAAATAGAATCAGAATCAGAAGTTTTATTCAACTTTACCTGTATATAAGATAGGGATGGAACCCAATGACTGCAACATGAACTTTGTGCCTTGTTACTTCAAACATTGAAACTTTTATATTAAATATAGGGTAGCCATAAAGTTCGTGTATGTTTTAATAGTTAAAACTATTTAAATTGCACACAAACTTTATGCCACCCTGTATTATTTAATGTCAGAGGATATGTTTGTTATTGGGTCTATACAAAGGAAAGGTTTGATCGTAGCAAAACTTTGAGGACACATGAGTTTGTGTGACTTGGAAGCTCTGGATACAAACAACCTATTACATGACAAATTCATATGCCCCTGTAATGGGTGAATTTGGGGGCATTGGCAATTTTTTTTTAGTTGCATTGCGAGGGGATGTACCACAGAAGCTTCAATATGTTCCTTTGTCTAATGATGAGATACCGTTTCAGAATTTATGTCAAAAGCCACGGTACATAAAAGCAAGTTACAGAGAAGGCAAAAACCTATTCTTAAAGCAGGTATCCAGCTTGTTGTGCCAAGTGATACTAATGTCTGCAGTCAGCTGTCATTATTTTTTCAGTATCTAAGGGAGAAAGTATAGATGAATTCTTTTGTGAACTGCTTCAGTTAACTATGAAAGGAAAAAATGTATTCAATCTCATCCAAGATTTCTTTCTGAGCCGTTAACTAACACTTCATGTGTGTGGATCCATTTGTACTGATGATACCCCCCTGCTATGCTTGGTAAAATATCACGTTTTGCTGCCTAAATTTTCAAGAAAAAGAGTAGCTATTCATATAATGCACTATCATGCACTTGCTGCAAAAAGTTGTCTTCAAAAATAATGTTCTGTCTTCTTTATATAGTGACAGAAACTCTACCAAGAGAAAAAAGCCAAAGCTTTGTTCCTTCCATGCTTTTTTAAAAAAGAACTGGTAGTGGGCACTTTGTTCATTTCCATATAGAAATGACATGACTTCTCACAGTAACATATTTATGTTTTATAACCAAAAAAAAGGTATGAAAATAGTAAACTGTCTCTCTGAAAGGGTGGCCTTCTCTTGTTGGCCTAAGCGCCCATCTAATTGAAAGTGGATGAGATTGGCAATGATAATAAGAAAGAATGCAAAAAAAACTATTCAGATTCTGGCATAAAAAACAAGGTTATGCAGAAAAAGAGGAGATGAATAGATAGCTAGATAGATGGATGGGTGGATAAACAAACTTCCAAGTCAGGCTATTCAAGGAAGATTCTCCAAATACTATCATCTCGCCTCTTTAACATACCATAGTCCCAGTCTATAGGATCCAGTTTATGGAATTCTCCTCTGGCTAGAGAAGAAACTTTTGCTACCTATGACAGCCAAGCTCCAGAACCACTCTTACATGGCAGAAGATACATTACAAAGGACAACCCACCTATTTTTCTTCCCAGGGAATGGTAGAAGGAAGCAGAATGGAGGAGGAGGACTAGGAAGGCAAAATACAGAGATAGCATATGTTGCAAGCTGCCTTCAGCCCATCCTCAGCTTAGACAAGTGAGGAAATCTCAGGAGTAGAGGTGGGCAGGACAACTCTTGCCACCACTCTCCACACCAGACCGAAGGGATTACTGCACAGCTGCTGTGAGCCATCCTGCAGGAATCCACACCGCGTGCTGGTCCAGCAAGCCAGGAGAAGGCTGTGCTGTCCCGGTGGCCTTGGATCACTGTGGTGTATATACAGATCCTGTAGTCACCGAGTCTGGGGTTGGGGGCAGCCTGGTGGGCACTGCTGTCATAGTAGTGTGATGCCCTGTAGAGAACATAACAGAGTGTGTCACAAGGCCTGGGAACAAGAAGTGTCCCCAAGAAGCCAGGATGGGGCTAAATCGGTCAAGGAGAGACCAGCTGGCAGAGTGGCCACAAAGTCTTTCCAATGAAGCAGAGGTAAGAAGAACATGAAAAAGTTAAAACTTGTGTGAATGAAGGGGAGTGTGCAGAAACTGCCTAAGCTGCATACACAGGGACTTCGTGCACACTCTACATGGTGTAACAGCCACAGAATTCAGACTCAAGTACCAGTGGGCCTAGTACCCACCGGCTGCGTTAGGTCCACCACCCCAAAGACCTCCAAGATCAGGGCTCTTCCCCTTCATCCAACAATCAGGAAAATCACTTTGTACCCTGCCCCATATCCATAGAAGTCATCTTAGAGAGAAATCAGGGGACACCCAAGGCAAGAAATATGGAATGCTGGGTGTGGGATTTTTGTGTGTGTGTGTTTCCAAATCTGAACATCGTCTAAAGGAATTGTTACCTTTATTAGTTCGAACTAATATTTCCCTCAGATAAGGCTGGAAACTAGTGTGATTTTTTTTTTCTACCACTACTAGAGGTCAGGGGAAGCCCGTAGTATTTATAGATAAAATTAGAGGAGCATATTTCAATTATAGCGTAAGTTAAATCTGCAACTCTATTACATTTGTTTTTGAAATCCACGAGAAATAAAAGCCTGCTTATATATAACCAAAGTAATACTGTAGTTGACAGCTAAATATCAGAAAGTTTCTCTTTTCCCTAGGATATGCAGTAGCTATATTCAAATACAAAAATGAACACAGATAGTTCATCCAAATATTGGTCTAATAAGAACATGGTGTGATCAGAGAGAAATCACTTGCTTTCACAAGGAAATTTTAGCTGGGTAAAGCACACTGAGATAATACTTTCCTTTTCTTGGAAAAACAGTTTTAGAAAAATGAAGAAATGACCATGCAACTGATATGACAACATTTTGAAACAATTGAATGATTCACATTTATGGATTTTTTTTCACTAGAGATTTCATGTAAAAAAAAAAAAATGAAAACCAAGGATTCTGACCAGGAACGGTAGCACATTCCTGAATCTCTAGCACTTTGGGAGGCTGGAATGGGAGAATCACTTGAGCTTAAGTTTGAGGCTGCAGTGACACCACTGTACTCTAGCTTGGGCAATAGAGCAAGACTCTGTCTAAAAAATAAATAAATAAACTCAATTCCATTAATGATAGTCTTCCATACAAAATGTTATTTTTATTTAATTGTGACTCCACGAATATATTTTAGAAAAAAACAAAAGGCTTGGGAAACTCTGATGACCTTGACTAGCATATCCTACATATGGCAAAGACCACAGTGGAGATTATGGGATTTTAAATTTTCCTCACTTTCATATTTCAAAACAAGGACCAGAAATTGATGATGATATGAATATAATTCATTTCAAGGAAACTATTCTTATTTCTTTACTATCACGTGATAAAAGCTGCTGAAGAATTTATGTATTGTTTTTTAAGTGACAACCATTTTAATGTGTTGCCATTAATTCAGGAATAAAAACTATATTTTCATTCTATAGTTATGACATATAAAAAATGTTCTCTTCTCTCAGAGATTTGTGATGCATAAGGTAAACACATAATCTGAGAAATAAAAAGGATGCAAGTTGCCAGCAGGGTTCAAAATCCAAACTTAGTACAGCTTCCCTGGGGCTCGTTACTTAGTTTTTGTTGTTCCAACAGCAGCAACTCAACACAAAGCCCACTGCCCTGATCTAAATGTAACCAAAACCCAATGCAGGTGTTCATTTGCCTTTCATTTTAAACCATGTCATATATGTTTTCATAGACCATAATGTGCGTTAAGGAACAACTTGAAAAGCGAGGGCATTGCATAATTGCTCTTGTTGATATAAAACAAATGTAGTAACTATGTCTAAGTCATAAGAGCACATGTTGAACATTAAATCATTTCAAGCAGGATTTTTCTCCAGTGCTATGGGATTCTGATGGCTCAGCATATCTACATCCAATATATGTTAACTCAGCATCATCTCACCTTCCCTCCACTGTTGCTCAGTTGGCGGTTTCTGTACATTTATTTGCCAACAGCAGCTCCCTCCCCTCCTCTGGTGGCCATCAGTCTTATTTGAAAGTGTTGGAGCCTGCACCTGAACATCTCAGCCTTACTGCCTCCCTCCCATCCCTCTTCTTGTCCAGTTATCACATCTTCTTTGTTCCAAAGAAGGAAGAAGGGCCATTTTCAAGGTCTCTACCACGAGAGGATGCAGGTACCATTTTATTAAAGTGTACATTGGTTACATTTAGGAATTAGAAGGCTGAGAGCGGTGGCTCATGCTTATAATCCTAACACTCTGGGAGGCCAGGGCAGGTGGATCACCTGAGCTCAGGAGACAAGCCTGAGCAAGAGCAAAACTATGTCTCTAAAATAGCCAGGCACTGTGGCGGTCACCTGTAGTCCCAGCTACTTAAGCAGCTGTAAGAGGCTGAGGCAAGAGGATCACTTGAGCCCAAGTTTGAGGTTGCTGTGAACTATGACACCACAGTACTCTACCAAGGATGACAAAATGAAACTGTCTCAAAAAAAAAAAAAATTAGGAATTAGGAAGTTGTCTAGATTCAAAGGTAGTTCTGCTATCAGGTATCTGCCTCTCCTAAGAAGAAAGTCTGACTCAGAGAGTGTCATCCCGAGGTCCTGTGGGGTCCTCTGTGAGCTTGCTTCGTGGGAACAAAGACGTTTGGAATTGTCTACAGCTGCTGCAGATGGCTGTGAGGCTCTCCTCTGCTGACTTGATGCTCCTGTTTCTCTGTGTGCCTGAGTCTGGCTGCTCGCCCCACCCTCCCCACTCCCAGCAAGTGCTCAAAGTAGATTCAGCATTGGGTGTGTATACATTTTTCCCAATTGCATCAATAAATCGACAACATACTACAGCATGTTTACTAATGCTACAAAGACAAGTCTTTCCTGAAACCCTTTTAAATCTCCATACTGCCTTGTTCCTGCCAGAGACTCTGTGCATATACCTGCCTGTTTTTAACCAGGACTCTGCCTCTTTGGTCTACCCATGTATCCTTGAATCACCGTAGGTCATGGTCCTCGATTCATAACCAAAGACCTACCTAAGTGACAGCCCCTTTGGGAGGAACTCCTAGAAAACTCACAATTTTATGGATATAAAACTTTATAGATATAAAAATGTCTGACATTTAATCATATTTAGGATACAATATATATGAATTTATTTCTAAGTATGTTTCTAGTTAATAAAAGGATTTTGGATCAGAAGCAGCTCCTGTCAGCTTAGAAAAAGGAAAAAAAAATAAAAGAACAAATAGGCATAGACAAAAGGAGGCAGAGAGAGTTGTCAGAAAAAGAATAGAGCTGTGAGCTGCATGCAATAAAATACTGAAAAGATAAAAGACACTGAAAGCACCCTCAGGTCCAAGAACCAAGCCTGTGAGGATGTATGAGCAGAGACAGGTGCTGAGGAGGTCAGAAGCTGGGAAGGGAGACAAAAGTCAACAACCCCAGAGTTACAGGTCCAGAAAAATAACTGTAGCAAGTATTTTCTCCTTTTGAACTAACAAAATACCCTTTTGTTTAGGGCAGAGATGGCATCAATTCAAAACGCTCACCTTGGTAGACTTCGCAGCTAAGGGTCTGATGTGACACCAGTGAGATGTAGGTCATATACCTCGAGCCTTTCCTTCCCCAGTGAGTGACAAAACCCCAGGCAGACAATCTTACTATTCCTCTGGGCTTGTCCCCACTCTGCCTTGTGAATGGTCAGTGAAATGGCAACAGCCATCTTGAAACCAAGGGGAAGAAAACTCCATGACTTAGGAGGAGCTGAAAGAGGGAAGATCATGATTCCTGATGAAAGCCTTGAGTCACGACATTTTTTCTGATTGGAAGCAGACCCCATTTTTAGCAGAGTATAGTACATTTGGGAAGAGACCCACCCAGATGAAAAAAAGATACTCTTGAAATTGTTATCAGTGACAAAATGAAACTAGATTAGACACATCTTCCTGAAATGGTGAGGGAGGGATTGCCAGTTAAATTTCTAGTGAATGGGAGTGAAAAATGGAAATTAACTGTAAATTATTCATCATTATTCATGAAAATAAGTAAAACAATATATCATTTCTATTTTGAGTTCTGCCTTTGCTGTTATATCTCAGTAAAGATTAAGAGATTTTTAAGTTCATGTACAACCAAAGTCTGCTAAGTGTATGTGTGTATTTTGGTATATGGTTGATTTTAAGTTATTCAACTTCAAATAATGCTTCCTTGGGTGTTTTCAGGAACCTACGTCTGTTTGGAGGAGAATTACTGTGTTATAATCCTTTTAGACTTTGAGCCCAGGGATTTACACACCCCAGAAATCATAGTCTTACAGCCACTCATTCAATTCTCACAGCTTTTGGAGTTGGGGGTGTAACTCCTTAAAAACTAAGTTATTATATGTATTATCTGGATAAGGAAATGCCATCTCTAACAATGCTATTCACCCCATAGGATCCTTAACAAACACTTCGTTGTCTTAGCAAATCCTAATGATATACACCCCAGGTGAGTTACTGAATTAATTACAGACTCCTGAGAGTCTAAGGATGGGGTGGCAGCTGAGTTGTTCTGATCCCTGAATCATGCTATTTCATAAATTCAACCTGGCTTAGGGCAAATTTAATGTTTATTTTTGATAATACAAGTACAGAGAGAGATCACATTTCCAAGTGACTTCCTTTAGGAAATTTGAGAATATATTTGTTAACATTAATACGCAGTAAAAAGAATGTGCATTCTAAAATCTAAAAAAATAGAAGAAAGTGGCGTTTCTGTTCTTTGAATAAAAAATGAATACATTTCAAGTATCTACATAATACACAAGTAGATTTATCAGAAGGAAAAAAGATCTATCCTATTCAAACCACCTGTTTTAGTTTCTTTTTCCTAAATGCATTAAATCTACTTAAAAATGATTTACTACATAAGAACTACCAACATATTTATCATCCAATTTAGAAGAAAAGAACATGGATCAGATGTTAGTTCTACCTTAAAGTAAACCATTTTCTTCCATTTTAATAGTTGAAATTTAAGAAAGAAACTGGACCTGCAGGGGACATGCCTCAAGCAGGAGATGAGGGTGTTCCAAATGGCAGTGCAATTGCAAGATGTCCAGGGTTTTTTATTCCTGGGACTAGCTCAACATTTCATTACTCGGAAAGTGTGTCTGATCAGGCGAGACCTTCAAATCTGAGTTCCCCTGTGGTCAGGGGAATGCTAATGACTGTCTGAGAGCTTGTCACAGACGTTGGATGTTTTTTCTCAGCATTCCTGGCTGGTTTTCCTCCTTTCTGGCAGCTGCGATGTCACAGACTGCCAAGAGGCACCATACTGACGATCTTGAGAGGTTCTGTTTCCAGCAAGCCTTCTTTTTACTGTCACCTCTGTATTATATCTCTATTCCAACTCTCACTAGAATTTGTAGTCATTCTGCTATAGTTTTAATTTCCATTTCTTTGTTATGTTGCTTTATTCTAAACATGACTCCTTTTTCTGTTTCATGAACCTCTGTCTGATCTCCCTGGTAGATTGAAGTACCTGGAGGGCCTGATTCTCTTTGATACAGTGAAGCTCCCCAGAGACCATTCCTTTGATTTAGTTCATAACCCTTTAGGACAGTGTTTCCATACCAAACTCTCCAGGAGACTGGCAAGTGTATTGAATTATTGAGTGGGGAAGAGAAGAAAAGGTGTGGGAAGTCATAGTACCTGCCCCTGAAGAGGGAGAGGGAGTGCAGGAAACCTTTGCCTCTTTGGTCTTATCTCTTAGAAAACACTTACCCAGGCTGCTCACCAACCAGCATCCACCACTTATTATGCTTTTACCTTGGGGTAAAATGATCTTGTATGCAAATAGCAATAATGCTCATAAATGATGCTTAAATGATATTCTCAGATCAGATGATAATTAGCAATTCAGAGTTGTGAAGGGGAGTGCTTCACAAATGTCCCAGCTCAAGGTACAATCCTATACCTGTTCCAGCCAGTCCATGCCCAAGTATAGGACTTGGGGGCTTTGGCTTCTACTGTTCCGCCATCCCTGGGGTATTTAGACCACTGTCTCAGAGAGCTTAGCATTATTCTAACTTTTAAAATAGGGTAGTTGTCCAAATGAGAATAATTCCAGTAGGGCATAGTGATGTTTTAGAGTGTGGTGGGTAGGTTCATTCATACTGGGGCTTGCAGGTATAGTAGAACCTGCTGTGCATGAGAGAGAAGAGGAATACTGGTGTTTCTCAGCACAGGCATATGTGCTAAAGTCATCTATTAGTCACTGTGACAGCAGGTACAAAAAAATAGTGTACATAGAAGTCAACACTTTGTATGGCACATAAAAAGGCTGAGGGCTTAAAGCAAAGGCTAGACAAATCCAAGACTGTGGTTGAGCCAGGAAGTCTATGAACAAGAAAAATGGGATGGGTTGGAAACTCAGGCCTCGAGGTCTTTCAATCTTAAGAACTGCTCATTTTTGTCCTACCTACCTCTGATGCAGACAATGCAAAGGGGCGTGAGACAGAAAGTGAGACCACAGGGATGATTAAGAAAAGTAAGTACACCAAGGCAGAGACTAAGTGGGGAGTCGAGAAATGGCTCACTGTCGTGTCCTATTAAGTAGAGCGTGTGAACAAGAGGTCAAGGACGTGCAGACAAGCAGAATGTTGAACACAGACAGGATCAAGGGCACTGGAACAATCAGAATACTGGTTACTGGATGTTTACTCCCTACCTCACTCACAAAGTTCTTGTCTTGTTCATGGCTGTCTTCCAGCTTCTGGAAAAAATTGGCACATAACAGATACACAGGAAATATCTGTTGAATCAATGATAAAACTGGCTAGTATTCCATCTTACTTTCATTACTGGAGAGGTAGGGAGATAAAAAGCCAGCCAGTCTACAAAAATCCATTCTGAGATATTTGTATCAGAATGTTCATTGCAGCAAATAGAATTCCTACACCACCCTTCATCAGAGCATCTTGGCCATCAACCGATGAGAAGTTTTCTCTCATGAAACTCTGTATATTCCTCAATTTATTCTATTAAGCTAGTACCAAAAGGCACACTTCTTAAACATAAACATCTTGGCATCTTTATTATGAGCTTAAAGGTATATGATATGTCTTTGAAAATGTAACTAAGAAAAACATGCCTATGCAAGTTTCTTAATTAATATCCTAATCATACTCCTAAGAACTATGAATTTTGAACTCTAATATGGACCTGGAACTTTGTTACAGGGTTTGCAAGGGTTAGTCAGTGATGCGCTGGTAAATCCACTGTCTGGAAAGGAAAATTAAAGCTCTAATTTGCAGTATTTTTCAATTTCCATGTTGAAAAACTACCCCCATGGCCAATTTTAAACTGAGAAGATTTTAATAGCTAGCTTTCAAAATTCCTGAATCATTAACAACTAGCTAACTCCAGCATATCATCACATTCTATCTGCAACACAGAGCCTTGTAATAGGAATTATTGTCCCCTTCTACAGACGTTTAAACGGAGACAGAAATTGATGATTTGTCCAAGGTGATACTTTAAGTTGGGGGAGGGGAGGTGGTGCTTTATGCTTCTGCATGTACATTGTGATTATAATCTCCTTTAGAGAAAAATGCAAATTAGCAACCAAAGAATAAACTAAATCAAAAAGAAGAAAACTCAAAGCCAAAGTCCCTCTCGTGTGCTATTTGCCTAGAAAAACCTGCCACGGTAATGGATTCCAATGGGGTGTGTAACTTAGCAGTTAAAAAAATACTCCAGCCTGAAAAACAGAACTGACAAAGCTTTCCTAAATGCTTAGCACCTTTTTAAGATTTAAAAAAAAAAAAAAAACTATGCTGAATTAACAATATAATCATATTCCTAAGAACATGATTCTTAGCTACAAAATAAGAGTTAATCAAGGTTCTAAAGTTGATGGGTTCATAATGTGGTGATAATTGGCTGGGGAAAAGTGAATAGCTTCTTCTGTAATTATTAGTCATCATTTAGTAAAAAGTATCCTGCTGCAATGTTATGAATATTTCTGTGAAAGAGTGAAAAGAACAATTCTTCTAGAAGATTTAGCAAAACAGGACAAAGTAAAGGAGATTTAGCAAGAATTGCATGAATGATTTTACCATATTAATAAGCATTATCCTTTCAAGGAATTTATGGAAATTAAGCTTTTTCAGAAAAGATCTAATGTAGTAGAAAGAAAAATACTGAGCATGTTAATCACTCAGCACTGAAACCTGACTTTGGGTCCCAGCATTTCTACCTATAATCTGCATGTACATAAATAAGTTGCTTAACGTTTTTCTGAGCAAAAAGAAAAAGGAACTCTTGTCCAGATTCAAATGATATAATGATGATAATAACAAGCTTTGTAAAGCAATTTGAGTGTCCCAGGCACTATGCTAAGTTATTCACATGCTCTAGTTCACATAATTCTCCTAACTCATTGCAGACTAAATGAGTTACTATTTCATTTTATTGACGGGAATCTGCTCAGCTTAGGACATGGCTATTAACTGCCAGAGAAGGACCAGAACCAAGGCTTCAGTCCTCCCAACCTTATCTACCACTCTATGCTTTGAATTCATATAATGAAAAGAAATGAGCTCTTCACAACTGTGATGACCTCATCTTCTCCAAAAGGTTGTGGATTCATGAGACCTGGAATGGTTTCACATTCCTGTTGATATCCCCAAGTATAGGACTGTACCCTAATGCATGAAGAATGCAGGACTGAATGGATGTGTTACTGGTGATGGGTGAGAACCTCCAAACCACACTCTGAACATAGTCATCAGCCTAGAATCCCAAACGTGCTTTGTTAAATGGTTTGGGGAAACCTTGTAAGTTCCAAAGAATTGGATTTAGGCAGCCCTTGGTAACATAATAAATAACATTTACCATTTAAATTTACTATACCATTATGTTTGGAAGGACTAATTGGAAACTATTGCTTTTGAATTATGATTCAAAGATCTTGCTTTGACAATTTTAGAAAGCTGTTCTTCACGATACCTGTTTTCCAAATTTCAAAGATGTAAATCTTTGATTTATTTCTACCTGTGACTATCTGTAGATAGTTACCATGATAAGGAATCGCATCAGGGCATTTGATAGAAACAAGATAGTGTTTATTTCGGCTCTCTAAATCACTACTAATGGTCGAGAAACCCATATCTCAACGGAGTTTTTGTTTAGCTTCATTTCCTTGTTAGATGTTTCATGCTATTTCTAGATTTGGATTTATCATTTTGAGCTAATGAGACCAACAATGCTAGGATGATCTCTATTTAGAACTGTTAATATTTCTATTCTGCTGTTGCATCCCACATATATGAAACCTTATGCTGCAAATCCCAAGTGAGATGAGTACAATTCATTATCTCATAAAAACAAAAACAAAAGCTAGCAAACAACACATGTCCCTACCGTAACGGATTAAACGGGCTAGATTCTTTTTATAGGGCAAATAATATAATTTTATGAACTGTTCTAAGCTTTTAACAAATTATTTTTTTCCTGAACTTTTATAGTATTTTGTGAAAAATTTCCTTCCTTCCACATAATTACTTTTCCACTGTGAATTCTACTTAATCATTTCTCTCCTGTTCTAATTCTACCCTTTTGGTGCCTTATTTTCCTTCTCCTTATCCCTTTAGGTTCAGGGCAAGAGCAGTACCTCCCGTTCCTTTTCCTTTTTGGCTCCTTACACATTACATGGCATTTGGAGGATATGTTTAATAAATATTACTTCTAAAGGTTAAAAGTTATTTTCTCTTTGCAACCCTTCACTGTATCGTGTGACATTGACAAAAAAGACAAAAAAGAGATGGAGGGGGAAGGAGAGGATGTGGGTCCCTCTTCAGAGGATGTGGGCTCTGTTAACATTAACCTGAGCTTTGTCGGATTAAGAACTTCCAGTTAATTCAAATACAGTCTCCTCGAGAAATGTTTTGAAATGACAAACATGTTTATGTGTTTCACTATGGTGACTATTTTACTAGCTGTACGTATCCTGTAACACCATTTTATACTATATATACACAATAAGATCTATTGTTCTTAAAGGGGAGGGCATTTTTGAAGAAAATATAAAGCATATTTTTCTTCCCTCCACTAGCAAGCAAAATTTACCCACCAGAGGGTTGATGAGTTAAGATAAACCACAGCGATCCTTATATTTTATAGAACCAGTGACACACAAATTTCCCCTTTTTCAGCATTTATTCCAGGGGGCATGTTTATCAGCCACAGTGACACAAAGGTTGTTAACACGTAGTTTCTCAAACTTCTGGTCCTTTATCTCACAGATGGATTGTGAAGGAAGATTTGCACTACCTCATTCTTAACACACAAGAGGATGAGCGCGCTCATCTGATACTCCTCCACAGTTGCACACCTGGGGTGCTGGCCTCTGCTAAGAACATCATGAGACTCCCTTACCGTCCACTCTATCCATAATCGGATACTCCCGGGAAAAGAATCCCACATCTAGCCAGCTCCAACCTAAGAATAACATAATTATAATTTCATATTTTTTGTGTAACCCCAGTTGGCTAGATTAAGAATTCTGAACTCTGGGAACTCCACCCTGAAAGGGAGAAAAATGTAACCTAAATATTGTATCCTCGTACTAATTTGAATAAAGTTTAAAAAAGAATCCTGGTTTCCCCTGGGACACAGTACTCAAAGATTTGAAGCAGCTTAGGAAATACAAAGGTTGGGGGTAAAGGGACAAAAACTGCAGCTAACACGATGTCTTTGTGCTGTCACTTGACTTGGTCAGCACAAAAAAACAAAGAGAGTATGGTGGAGAACACCTGGGGCACCTCCCAGCCCTGGAGAGCCTGGCCTACTGGGGGCAGCTGCCCTGGGAAAGAATTCAAAGGAAGCCAAAACAAAACAAAAACCAAGCTGCAATAAGGTTTCAGTCTTTCTTACCCTGTCAGTTAAAATGACCATCTGATAGGCCAGGCTTATGTCTCTGGAGCCATGAACTCCAAGGATCTCTGGCTTTGGGTGTGGCCGGCACACCAAGCATGAAAACTGTAAATCTAATGATGAAAGAACTGTAATAGAATGGTTCCCAGGAGGGCAACTTTGTAAAGGATCATAAAACATTACAAGGGAAACATCCTGGCTGGCTAACTGAGCCCTTTTCCATCCTCTCTTTATATAATATTAATCATCAGACTAAAAAAGATAGAAAACCAGAGAAACCAAAAAGTGATCCCCAAAAGACCCACCAGATGTGATGCTGGAAGTCAGCTCCGTCAGCATGGTCTCCACCAGCAGGAGGCAGAGTAGATGTCATCTGGAATCTCAGAACTGCACGTGAGAGGTAACAGCCCATCAGACGTGTGTCGGAGGAGCAGTGCTGCCCGGCTGGCAGGAGCTTTCTTGCTTCTTGACTGACACATCAAGAAACACTTGCTATGCACCATGTACAAGCAGCGCTGAGGGAAATACTTTCTAAATTGCTATGTTTAAGGAAAGGAAAAACAGCTCACTCTATGAATATTTAGTGGATTAATAAACAGAAATAAAGATAATGACAGTTTAGAGTAAGGGGAGAGAGTTTCCATCAGGAGCCTTCAGAGAAGGACTCGGGAATGAAGTAGAATGTGAGGTGGTCTTCACAAACAGACAAGTCAAAAGAAGAAGGAAACTCATTAAGTATGGTCCAGAGTATGGTAATGGCATACAGAAAACTGGAGAAACGGGAGCACAGAAGTTATATTTGGCTTGTGTGTGTGAGTATGGTTAGGATGTATATAATGAGATATATATGTGTGTGTGTGTATCATATACACATATCACATACATTTATATGTGATTTCTTTTTCTGCTCCTATTCTATTTCCCTTTTCTTGGCTGTAGCACCAATTACTAGCTTTATGACCTTGGTAAAGGTAAGTTAATTATTTACATAGTGAGGTAAGTTAATTAACTTCTCCTAGTCTCAGCTCTCTTAATTGCGACATAGAAATAATAAATGTTCCTAACTTACTGAGTTGTTGCACAGTTGAAAATCAATGCTAATAGGTTAAAAATAGTGGCGAGACCATCTTAAGCACTCGAAAAGTGTTTCTGATTATTATTTTTATTGGCTCTTTTAGGCCGTGTTCCCTTCATCTTCTGATAGTCTTATTGCCAGACTGTGAATTCTTTGAGGGCAGAGAGAATGCCTTGTTCACATCTGAACTTCAGCATTCAGCATAGTTCTGTGTGTGTGCTTGGTGTTCATCAGTGTCTCTTGAATGCTGAAGTCGTCCTGGGTTTTGCACCCCTGCAGCACTTCTGTGTGAGGGAGCCTCCAAATTCACGTGCTCTGACTCCCAGCCCTCTTCTCTCTGGACTGTTTTATGCTCACCTTCTTCTCCTGCTGCCACGGGAATTGCTTCTCAGTCTTGTGCTCAGTCTATTTTCTATTATGGTCCGTGGCAGTAGGTTTTCTTATTGAATTTCAGAGCAAATAGGAACAGTAATATGTAATCAATAATCCATGGCTCTGGATTCTGACCTTCCTGTTCCAATATGGAAGCTAGATCTATTCAAATGTGACTCTTCCAAAAAAAAAAAAAAATCTAAAAAGGGTACCTAGTTAACATGCCCTGCAAGTTTCACTCCCAGTAACTTATATTTTTACATTAAAACAATTTGTTACCTAAAGGATGGAAAGTACCATTATGCTTGCTTATATCCAGGGAAGGATCTACCAATATTCACATTCTCTGCATGGTTAAGGCTAAATTAAAAGAATATTCCCTTCTCTAGCTACTTTGATTACCAAAAAAGATAGCCATGTAAGATTACTTTGCCTTTTCTGACTTTAAAAAGTTGCCTGCTTGCTACCTTTTTTTATCTGAAGCCTGTAGGCAGATTCTAATTTGGCCCTGCAAAAAAATCTGTTTGGCCCTGGGCTGAGGGAAGATGTTAATTTTCATGACTGTTTTAGAACACATCAAAATTCAGTATGCATTTTTTTCAGGATTTCAAAGCAATATGCTTAAAACATGCAATTTAGAGCTAGAACATATAGAGCATTTAAAAATATTCGGGTTTTACCAAGAATCCTTCCGGTCTATTATTACAATAAGTAGGATACAAAGATATCTTTATCTGCTTGTGAATGAAACTATCTTCCAAGAAAAAGTTCAAAGTAAAAATTGCAGCTTTTCAAATTCTACAGAGGTTTTCTCACTTGGACACTAGAAATTTGGCGTAGTTGAAAAGAACAGCATTATAAAACTGCATATGCATTAATCATTTCTCAAAATTAATAAGAAAAAAATGGTGTCTAGCCTTTAACATCAGTCTTTCATATATCCTAAATAACACTTTTAGTTTGGTTAAATGCATGTAACTAAAAATGAGTGAGAATATGACTCATTCTACCAGGGAGACCTGTTAAGAGAGACGCACTGAGTGTTCCCATAGGCTTCTTCCACTGTGTTTATGCTCCATTATATCAAGCAATGGTGACTCCTTTCCAAAACCAGTAGGAAGAAGAACTTTAAAAAGTTATCCAAAGGAATGGACTTTGTAATTCTTCAATTCACAGATGCCAAAATGTACTTTGAATTTTAACGAATTTTTCCTTCTGGGCTTACATTATCCTGTTCTTCAGGAATGACAGAAGTTGGAGGTTGAATGGAAGTATGGCTACAGATGTTGTCATTTTTAGCTCAACCAAATTAAGGTTTTAAAATTCATTTAGTTACTTTCTGCTCCTCCTACTCAAAGTCTACATATTTATATTATCAAAATGGGATCAAATGCAATATCAAATAGACTCATATTCATGTAGAGATTTTAGAGAGTCCAATTAAGAAAAAAGTGGGAGAGAAATGAGCAATGGTAATTTCAGGGCCACTTTCTCAGGTGAAGATCACGCGGTTTTTGTTGGGGCCTCACCCAAAGATAAGGGATAGAATATCTACCTTAATGTTACTTCCGAAATAAAGCCACAGCTCACATCTTTTTAGAGGCAACTAGATTTCTACCTTTTTTTTTTGCACACAAGTCAGCCATTGCTGAGGCATGTGCATTGTTACTTCTTGGAAATAGACATTCTAGGATCACATCAGTTAACCTTTCCTGAGAGCTGACTATATGCCAGATTCTCTGCTAAGAGTTTTTTCCCATATCATCTCATTTCATCTCACAATGAGCAGTAATACAAGTACCACTGACAGCTCTGTTTTAAGAAGGAAGCTGAGGGTCAGAGATGTAAGTAGTCAAATAAATCAAAGGTAGTAGTAATAAACTGAGATTTGAATACAGACCATCCAACCACAGAGTACACACTTAACTACCAAACTGCATTGCTTCCTTTACACTTGCACTTATAATCTTGTAAACTAAAAGAAATCTTAACTGGATGTAACAATGACGTGAAATTTGAAGAGTGAGGTAACAAGATCTAACAAGAAAGCAAAGGATGAGGATAAGGAGGTTTAGAAAGAGTCTTCTCAAGGAAGTTCAGCTGACAGTCAGCTAAAATGAGGCACTCCCAGAGAAGATGAGCCAAAAGAAATATTTTAAGATATTTGAAAAGCTAAAATCAAATGGCACTGTAAGTCTGAGAACCCTGGAAAACACAGCAGCAGGAGCTGCACCTAGCATTCTACAAAAAGAAATAGAATAGCACCAGGGACCCCTGTGTAGGAGATTCTTCCAGTAGGTACAAAAGGTTCAGGTTGCAGGAGGTCACAAGTCAAAGTGCCACTGGATCAAAATTGATCCCAAGCACTCAAAACCTTTCTGAAGTTTTCTTTGGAACTGCTTTCAAAGATCATGGTAGAGAGTCATCACCCATTGAAAATCAATTCAATACTTGGAAACAACTAAACTGGTAGGAATTGTAGTGAAAAATGTCACTAAGCAGAATGACATGAATACACAAACATGAGTAGAGGTGCACATGGACAGTTACACTGATTTCTTCAGTGCCTACTCAACCAAGTAAGATAGGACCCCAAATATTCTAAGCATCAGTGTTATTATCCAAATAAGTACAAAGAAAAAAATGTATTGGAATTCCTAAGTTCTGATATATTTATTTAAATATCCATTACTTTTATTTTCATACATCAAGAGTACATTTGATCCCAATTTGAAATAATTTACAGAATAATTTTTTTTTTATTTTAGTTTTTTGGCCGGGGCTGGGTTTGAACCCACCACCTCCAGTATATGGGGCCAGCACCCTACTCCTTTGAGCCACAGGTGCTGCCCAACTGAATAAAGTTTTTAAAAGTATTTGATTCAGTTCCTTTAAAATTAAAAGTCAATTGGATTTGGTTTATTATTGAAAACTGTGTGACTAAACTAGGGCGACTGTAACAAAATACCCAGGCTGGGTGGCTTAAACAGCTAAAGAAGGGAGACAAGATGGCTGAACAGAGACACTAGCTGCCATGTCATCTCAGAAATAAGGAAAGGTTTTAGATGAAAAAGAGAATAAACAAACATAGATCAGGTGTAATTCCAAAAGAAAAATCCTGGAACCTATCAGAGATTCATGGAAACAAACTGTGGAGCAGAAGAAGCAACATAGGCAGAGAATACCCCACAAGAGGCTTGAAGCCCAGCAAGAGGGTAGGTGGAGTAGTTTGTGTCTCCCTTCTTCACATCTCTGGCAGTCAGAAGGCCCCTGAGCTGCTGGAGAGCCTTTCTACCCTAATAAGCTCAAAAGTTGCTGCTGCCAATGAACTGGAAGTTTCTTGAGGCTGCTAGCCCCCTCAGGGTCACTTCTGGTCATCACAGAATAGGGCCAAGATGGCAGGTGCCATACAACTTTTCCACCCAACATATGCTTCTGTCCTCCCAAGATGAGCTGCAGTCCCCAAGTTTCCATGTCACTGTTTCCTCACAAACATTTTCCAACTTTACCCAGACTATCAGAGCCACAGGGGCTGGGGTATACCAGGGGATCTGAATGACCCCAGAACCTAGACCTTCCAGGTGAGCTGCCTTCTGGAGAGAGGAACTTCCTGAGAGGTTCTGGCATCAAACCAGGATGAGGGTCCACATGAAAGGAGAGGAGTCCAGTCTAGGGATAAGGAAAAACTTTATTAGAGGGAAAAGCAGAATGGAGACTGACCAGGTGTCAGCCCAGCACACACACATACTTACAAAAAGCTATTATTAACCTTATCAATTTAGCTGAATGGGACAGTGAGCCTAATGTACCACCCAGGGCTATTCTCTAGTGTGGGTCAAGATTATGGGAATTTATGAGTAGGGTGCTTCCCAGAAACTCTGTCTTGAAGCACTCCAGTCATCTGGGGGAGGAGATGGCTTGTTTTCTAAAATGGCTGCACTCTTGTCAGAGCTACAACAATTCCTTTCTCACACTACCAAAGTGCTAGCTTTCTTCCATTCAGATGCTTTTCCCTCCCTGCACCTCCCTTATCCATGGACGCCAAGACAGACAACTGAGCTGGGGCTTTCAGCTGCCTGCCCTCTGTTGGTGTGCCTACAACAACAAAGCTTGAACAGAGAGTAGATCCCAAACCTTCTTTTTATTTTTATTTTTACTAAATCATAGTAGTGTACATTAATACTATCATGGGGTACAGTGTAGAGTAGATCCCAAACCTTCTTTTTATTTTTATTAAATCATAGCAGTGTACATTAATACTGTCATAAGGTACAGTGTACTGTTTCTGTATACAATTTGAAATACTTTCATCCAACTGCTTAACATAGCCTTCATGTCTTTTTCTTAGTTATTGTGTTAAGACATTTATATTCTACAATTAGAGAGATTCACATGTACCCTTATAGAATGAACCATAGGCATGATCCCACCAATCACCCTCCCTCCATCCACCCTCCCCCCCTCCCCTCTGCACCCTAAACCTTCTTTTTAAAGACGCAGCAGACGGAGGGGTGATCAGACTGTGAGCTCATTGGCCCTTCCTGATGCTCCTTGCCTGATGGTACATTGCAGCAGTATATTAAGGTGACCAGATTTTAACTTTGGTAAAGCAGGACACCATTGACGGGGGGCGGAGGGGGTTCTTAATTAAAAATTTGGTCTATATGGAGCAACAAAAATTTTCATAGAACACAAAAATAGTATTATAATATGTATTTTTAAATTTCAACATAAGTACAATTTACAAATATAATGCATTAAAAATTACATATGGTATTATTTTATTCTTTGGCATATTTCTCATTTGAGTGAATTTTTTTCAGTAGATTGCTGTTGTTGTTTAAAAGGTCATGAAATTTTTCACAAGAATTTGTTAAATTATATTTCACACATAAAATGGCTTTCAAAGTCTCAATACTTAATTGTGATTTTTCTGATGTCCACACTTTATTTACCATAGAA